>VZTJ01002941.1:380210-425210 GCA_013397795.1 Orthonyx spaldingii | reverse complement strand
ATTGGAGAATCATTATGTTGCAATGGGATTCTCTAGGAGGGTTCCAAGTCTACAGGAATAACATTACTCTTGACTTTGTTCTTTAGGATGCTGAAAAAAGCTACCTCAAATGTTGCCTAATAACTGAAAATTTTTATAGTTTATTCTCTTGTATGCATTATTTTCTACTTCACAATACAAACCAAATGCAAAAAGAATAAGGGTTTCCAACTGGAAATTTGATATAATTAATTAATGAACTCAGGCCTCTAATGAAGATGATTTTTAACAGAGCAGTGATTCAGCTTCAGCTTCAGAAAGATGTGGTTAAATGGCATCACCTCTGCCTTCAGAAGACTTTAGCCATGATCCTCTGGGGAGTTATCTGCCTGCAGACATCTGGTCCAAAACAAATCCAAAGGCTTCAGTGGGACTCGAGGCACTGCCAGGGTCCTGAAATACGCATAGGGATGGAGAGCAAGCAAGGCTAGATGAAGCTAACATGGGAGAAAAATGCTTTAACAGCTATTTTCATGCAGCAGGGATGTGAATTCAGGTTTTGTGCCCTGAGGAAAGCCTGAAGCTTGGGCACTGGGGGCTTCTGCCCATCAGGTAGTGCAAGAAGGGGCAGGTGCTGAGCCTGACAGCTCCATCCAGGTGAGAGTTTGGGGTCTGCCTGGAGCCATACTTGAGACACCAGGGAGCCAGAGGGTCAAAAAAAATGAGGCAGAGAAAACAGATCAGCTGCCATCAATGTTCAGCAGTGGTGGACCTGGGGACGTGGGTGGAATTCAGGTGCCTATACCCCATTTCAGCTGGCACCATCTCCTTTTTGGATAGCCCCTAAGAGCCTGCCAGCACTTGTAGGTAATGTCAGGGGGGTTTTTTCCACTTCAGGTGGTAGAGGTCTACACCAGAAAGCTCCTTGGTTGGAGTTGAATGCTTTTCCATCACAGAGCAGGAACACGTCTCACATCCTTTCTAATCTGAGTTCTGGCAGCAGCAAATGCTGTTGCTGTGCTGTGCTCTGTGGCTCAGAGAGGTGAGGAGCCCCAGGAGCACCCACCACTGTGCACAGCAACACTTACACTGTTGTTACAGTTAATTTCCTCCTCTCTTTGAACCATCTAAATTCAGCATGCATTATCCTTCTGCTATTTATGTAAATGTTTAGATTAGGTAATATTTTATTCTACAGTGAATGACACCATAATCCTCCTTATTCTTTTCGTTTATCATAAATATTTAGTTTGTTTTTAGCTTGTGGGACTAAACACAACATCGTTTTCATTACTGTGAAATCTTCCCCTTTTCTTCTCCTGCAAGCATCCCTGGTCCCCTGGCAGTACTCTGCCTCCCAGAACATGCTAATATTGCTTGCATTACTGCAGGATTATCACAATGAAGTATACACTTGGTATTATAATTCATAATGTTGCTTTAAAAGATTAACCACTCCCACGGCTGTGTCTGGTAATTACAGAGCAGACTTTCTTTTTTCTTTTTTTTTTTTTTTTTTGATTTAACAAAGAACAGCATGCACAAAATGACTGGCAAGGAGGTAAGTGTTTGGGATGTGCTTTGTTTTTCAACCTCAGAGAAAACCAGATGCAAAATTGATAAAGGAGAAGGAGAGTGGGTTTTAAGCTGAGATACTTCAGTATATTAGTAATTTAACAGATTAATATGAAGGAGATGGCACTGTCGGCCCCTGGAATGTCACAGACTGATGCGATTGGCAATTGCCAGCTCAGATGACTTTCATGGGCAACCCCAAAATAATTAATAGGCCTTCTGGAGTTTTCCAGGCAAGTGAGTATGCTGGTGAAAGAGCAATAGTTAGTTTAGCCTGTCAAGGTTCATTCTTTTTCAAAACTCCAGTCCTCCCTTGATGCCCTCTAATGGTTTTTTGAAACACCAAAATGTTTTTGCATGAACAACATTACCCATTGTGCTTTAGTTAAATGCATTTCGATGTCAGACATGCTCCTGGTTCAAAAATGTCTGTTCCCTACCCCTTCCTGGGGGGATCTCCAGGGAGGGCAGCGAGATTGACTTTAATCGGCCAAAGACGCAGGACGGGTTCTTAATGCGATGAACCGATCGAGTGTGCAAAGTCACATTAATATGTGGAAACTTGATCAGCTTTTATTAAGGGATCAGGAAATGCTTTAATTACTGAGTGACAAGAGCATGTGTTTGTTTAATTGCTTGTTTGTGTTTCTTGTAAAGCCTTGGAGGACGTGGTAATTTGTCCCATTGTTGTTTGAAAATGTGGGTCTGGCACCCGAACCAACAGCAAATGACAGACATTGGTTTGGTACCAAGTGTTGTTTCATCAACATTTACCACACTCCCAATTTGGAGAGGGTGGCAGCCTTTGGAGCAACAAAGTGGGATTCTCCTTCCGGTCTCTCCTCGCTTGGATTATCCAGAGCTTCCACGCTGTGAGAAGGTTGGAATTCCTGTACTTAAATGAGGAGTTAGCCACTGTCTGTTAAATGAAAGTAGCATTTAAAGGCTGCTGCATGGTAGAGCAACACTTAAGAGGTTGTTCTGTCTTTCACAGCTGGGGATGTAATGGTTGCACGCTCCTGCATAAAACTCCTAAAAGATCTCGGAGCCTGAGGCAAAGTCCATTGAAGCTGCTGGTGTCTTGTTTGTTGGACTGGCCTTTGATCAGATGCTAATGCATAGCGATAGCTTTTCTATACCTTTCCTGAATGGGGTTTTAGCATGGAATTGTTCCCTGCTGTAGGACTGCAGCAGTCCTTGAGATAGATCTTTCTTGGCTGGAGCTGACCACAAGCCTCGATGGTACAATGATGCCTGGCATTCCGTGCTGAGAAGAAGTATTAGGTTTGCTGTGAATTTACATGAAAAGTCCCTGGCTAGCAATTATTCTAAATATAAAGCTTCCTGAGATCCTAATATTTCTTTCCTCTAGATTCTTGCCTTGCTTTGGAAGTTAAGTTTTCCATCCAGGAGAACCACCTGGAAAAGATTTCCTTCCTGTTTTCTCTAAATTAGCCATTTTAAATACTTTCTTGATGGAGGAAGATAGAGGGTCACTGATGATTAGGATTATAACTGGCTTTCCAGATCAGTATCCAGCACTGTAGAATGCATCTACCTCTGTAGAAGGAGCCTAGGAAAAGTCGTATCAATATACATTACAGGCTTGTCATAACTCACTCATTTCCTATTTCAAACAGGAGGAAATATACTTGAACATATCTGTTGTATCTGTCAAGACTTCTCATTTGTCAAACTATTAGTGGTCCCTCTGTCAACATAAATAAATCTGTCCATAAATCTTGACAGGTGTAATCATTTGTTGCATTTGAAAGGCAAGTCTCTAACATTAGACCCCTTTTGATTCCTAACATGATTATCTTTAGAGAAAGACATTTCAGATGCCTTCTGAATCTGGCCTCTGTCAAATGATTTCTCTGCTCTTGCTGAGTTATCTACTTGTACGAAGTAAGCAAAGGCATAGTTCCTGCTGTCAACTCTCCGAAAGACCACACGAATCACCAGCACCGCAGCAGCGTCGAGGCCTCATCCTGCAAGGGATTATGTCCTGTTTGTCAGACCAGGCTCCTGATACACTTACTGTGCTTTACAGCTAGGTTTCTCATTCCTATTCTGAGCCATGCTTCTGGCACCAGTCGTCCTTTCTTTACTTTTGGGACGCTACTGAAGAACATTCTTTGAAGGTATTCCGTCAGATGCTGCTGATGTTTTCAATGTTGTTGTTGCTGGCAAACAATCCATACCCATATAAGAGAAATAGGCCCCCAAAATGGCTGCTAAAATATGGGCTGGCATAACTTAAGATTGAATGCCATAAATCCAACATGTGCTTCATAAGCTCCCCCACTGCTCTGAGATACACTGAGCAGCTCCAGCCTCCCCAGGCTCTCCAGGGAAATATGAAGTGACCTTATTTCTGTGCTTGATGGCCTAATGATAGTAATTTTGCCTGCCTGATGAAGTTAACAGCTATCTGGCATTCACCAAGCTGGAATATGAAGTGAGGGCCTTTGGCCAGAGCTCTGTGTCTCAGCAGACAGCTCTGGCACATGACCCAGAAACTGGTCAGTGCACATGAACCAAAAGGCAGCCAGTGAGTCCACAGCTCACATGGCTTCATAGCATTCCCTGCCACATGGAAAATTTAAAGCACAGGCTTTGCAAATATGAATGAGTCAGGAGTTTGCTAGGGCTGGGTTTGTGGGAATGCACAGTAAAGAGTGGATCCCCAGGGAGCCCCAGCAGGAGCCAAGGTGGTTGGTATCCGAGCTTCTGCGGTGTCATGGGTGTGCCCAACTTACACAGCCACTGGAAATTAGCTGCTGAATGCTGGAGCAACCCAAGTTTATGTTTTCCCTTTAGTCTTCTGACAGTGAAGTAAGGAAAGCTCTGGTGTTTTCCATAAAATGTATTTAAAGGTCTAAATCTTCCTCTTTCAACTTTCCGCTCCTTAGAATCATCTGCGGTTTGCTACAGGAAAGATTTTTAATTGACAGAATCTCGACTTGTGCTCCAAAGAGACTCATTACTTCACAGATTCTTTAGCTTCCTGGGGCTTTGACGTCATGGGGATATTTCTTGCTTTCTTCAGTGGATCCTTACCACTGAAACTAATTTTTCGATGAGCTGCAGAAGAAGCCTCTGTACCAAAAATTTGCTCCAGACCTTATAATGCTTTGTACAGGATATCCAGATGCAGGGTGTCAAAATGCATCTGTTAGATAAGGTTCCCATCTGAATCACAGCTCTCAATGAAGTTGCTTACTAAACAGCATTTTTTTCCCCTGTTGAGTCACAATTTAGGATAATATTCCACTGGAGCAGACAATATGCCAGAGCCATAGACATCTAGTTTGCTATACCCACATGGTAGGCTGGAAGAAAGGGAGTTCAGTCCTTCATTTCAAGGAAGGGAACCTAGAGAAGTAGCTAGTTAAGATTATGTACTGAATCTGTTTTAATTAAAATACTTAGAAATATATAGTCAAAGAGGACATTTGTCTATAGCCTTGCTGCTTAAACCCTTGGTCTGTGAAATGTGTTGAAGTCAGGGAGATAAACACCTTGCTTTTATGAGGCTGCATGATATGGGGCATGTGCTTTAAAAAAGAATACAAGTTCATCTGGGTTCACAGAGACACCCCCACGTGTTGACACAATTAGAGGGCCTGCAGGACTCTGCAGCCGCCAGGTGAGAGCTTCTGAGGGGCTGAATTCTGGAGGTGGATGCCTAGGTTGACCTACGCTGACCTTTTGCATCTGTGCCTATCAGTGCTCTCCACACAACCAGCATCCACGAGCTCCCACCACTGCTGTTTCTGCTTCTCTTTCCCCGGGCCAGGAAGGATGCTGGGCTCTACAGCTTCCTTTTCTGTTGACTGGCAAGATGGTGCTTTGTCAGGTAACTGCTGTTGCCACCAACTGCAAAGCTCACTAGAGTATAATGACACCTTCTGAGCCGCTTCTTTTATGCGTTAACCTACTTGGAAACAGAGGCTCATGTGCAAATTCCCACTGTATTTTGTGAAGGCTGGAACATAAGCCAGATCTGAGCTGAATTTCCTCTTTCCAAGAGCCAGCTGAATCAAAATCCCCTGATGCAGACATCCCCAAATTTTATGGGTGCAAAAGATGTCTTGATCCAAATTTTGCAGTTTGCTCCCATCTCTGCTTAAAACATAAAATGTATGTTTTTAGGGAAAAAGGATATAAACATCTTGTTCATGTTTGAGCTGAGAATGTCTTTTTTCTGTAGGCTGTCAACACAACTTCAAATGCATGCAGCCTGTCCAATCTGACAGACAATTTGCATATTTGTGGAATGCTAATGCCAAGTTACTGTATACATTTGTACATGAAAGCATTAGAAAGTTTGAAGGATTAAAGGTGGAAATGTATCCCCCTCGGCCTCGATTAGAGATCAAGACAGCACATCAATAGATGGCAGACAAATAACTGCTGCTTTGCCGTTTGGAATGGCTTAACCCAAAAATAATAAAATCCAAGCTATTTCCTAGGACATAAATAGCTGAGGGCTTTACACGTGCTAATTGCTGGAGCGTTATTTTAGCCTTTTGAGAGTGTAATGTGGAGTCTGGCACATCCAGTGTGAGCCCTCTGACACAGCGATTGTCTTTTTGTTCTGCGCTAGCTGTGTGCCTGGACCATGGCTAGAGCTCCCAGAGCCACCCTAGCCTAGTGCATCCATGCGGATATCTGGGGCTGAACCTTCCTCAGTTGCTCTCAGGTCCTGGAAAGTTCTTTGGGGCCAGATGGAGCTGCTTGGCCCATGCAGAAGTGACTTCGTTTGCCATGAGAAGGGCGTCAGGAGGAGCAGCAGCAGGTGCTCAGCGGTTTTCCATAGAAAAATGATTGCTTGGCTGCGTGCGTCAAGATATATTTTGGAGCCTGGCTCTAGACCCAGTGATTTGAAAATGGAGACTTGGAGTCTTAAACACAAGATATGCTAAAGAACAGTTTTGCATGGTTCCTCCTAAGGATCAAAACCTGATACTATTTATTTTACTTGTGCTAAAAAATAACCTCAATAAGATGTTCTGCGTTGGCCAATGGATATAATTTAGGACCAGACATTGGCAGCACAGGACAGAGAATGCAGGAGCTAGTCAAATCCTTCCCCCAGTCTTTGATCCAAAACATGAATATTCCTTTGATTCAGAAATGGTTTGGCCAGCCTTTTTCGCAAACGGTTGCACGTCTCTGCATTTTCTGGCTGGGGGAAGTGGAAGTGGCAAAGCCTCAGATACCTGGGAACCAAGAGCTGAAAACTCTCCTGGAAAATTCTCATGGTCTAACGAAATTCCCGGGCCAGCTTCCAGCCTGAGCGGATGCAGACAATGAGCCAAAATGAACCACCAAATCTGTCGAGATTCAGCCGTCATTTACGAAAGAGGACTGGGATTTTCGAGGGAGTTTGTAGGAGCTGAACACCCAAATCTCTTTAAATCCCAGTGGTACTTTTGTTCCTCTCTTTCTTCTACTCCACTGAAAAGCCTTGTCTATTTATTTGAAATATTTTGAAGACCTCAGGCAGCACTTTCATTACAGACAAACCTCTCCACCAAAATTAGAAAATCACAAAGTTTTAGCTGCTGTCACTGAAAATCTGTGATTTAACACACCTACCCAAAAAGCCCCAGGCTACACCAAAACTCTTGACCAGAGATAGCTCTGTACAGTCACAAGACAGATCTATCTTTAGGTACCCCAGTTTGAAAACTTCACCCTTAATGCGTTCAGAAAAAGTACGTTGTTGTTTTAAAGTACATTACTCAAACGCTGAGATGCCTTCCTACTGGGAGCAGCGTTACAAAGCCGAGCTCTGCCTGGATGCCTATCCAGCATGGATCTGACAATTCACATGTAGGAAAAGGCCTCTCATGCATTCATAGTTTAGATGACCTCCATATATTTGTTTAAAAAATAATTAGGCTTGCTTAGCTTTTGTACTGTTGCATTTTCCTTTTTTTTTTTTTTTTAAAGTAGCTTTTCCTGTAGCACTCCCAGG
Source organism: Orthonyx spaldingii (assembly GCA_013397795.1). Lineage (NCBI taxonomy): Eukaryota > Metazoa > Chordata > Aves > Passeriformes > Orthonychidae > Orthonyx > Orthonyx spaldingii. The sequence goes on along the minus strand of VZTJ01002941.1, from coordinate 417,667 downwards.
CCAGTACAATGCTGGCTTTTAAAAGTGATTTGTCTGTTACCAAGCCGTTTTAAACTTTTACTTCCTAAGTCCTTGCAAACCAGCAATACAAGGGGACTAAAAAAAAAATCTCCTGGGGATTGTTTTTATAGTAACAGTGAAAGCTTAAAATGTTGCAGCGGCAGCCAAATTATTTTTCTTTTACTGGAAACAATACCAACAACTGGAGTCTATGCACAAAACGGATTAAAGCTACCCATAAAAATGACTAACAAATGAGTGCTACATTTCTTTTTATCATTTACTCTTTATAAAAAGCGACAGTTTGAAGGCTACTAATTTGGCAAGTTATTTCCCCTCTATAGTCATGGTTGTTCAGTAATTAGAGAATATATAAAACATGGACATACACATTCTAGTGCAGTCCAACATTTTTTGTGTGGTTTAAGATGAAGTCCACTTCCTTTCTTTCCGACTAATGGAAAGCAAGGTAGACATATCCAAAATTTAAGTGCAGGACAACGTTTGTTTTCAGGCAAAACTTTCAAGAACACTCTCATGACAAAAGTCCAAGTCCTATTTGCACTCCTAAATTGTTCATAATGAGGATGGCCAAAGAAATCTAGTAACCTCAGGGCATACAGGAGTGTTTTCTCCCATGACAAAACAAATGACTTCCTGAGCACAGTTGAAATGAAACATTTAAAATATTATTAATTACTAATGCTAACTGTGGAGAATTTTTTTTAAAGTCATACGTGCTCTCCTTAGGTAAGTAATTGCTTTAAAAAATCTATTACTAAACATGGTACTTGGTATCTAAGCCCTCCATCACTCTTAAAAATGGCATTTATATTTTTAAGTCACTTAGGTGGGTTTTGAAATCTTTGCCTGCTATTTCATCATGTATTTTCTGGCAGTGGCCCTTTCTATACCTGTAAGTAGTAAAAAATATATTGCTCCCTCTGAAAGCAAAGAGGTAAAAATAAAACAGGACTTGGTTCAGTCAACATGAAGGCAAACTAGAAAACCATTAGTTGAAGAAAGTGAAATAAGAGAACTCAAAGGCCTGGCTGAAGAGCAGGGAAATGCTTCAAATGGGACATGCAGCAGTTGTTGGTCTAATTCTGTGTCCGTGGCTGTTGTGGTTGGGTTCCAACCAGCCAGTGCGAGGATGCTTTGAGGGGTACATGGAATGGTGAGGCAGATCCTGGGCATGTTTCTGGATGCTGCTGTCATGGTACATAGTCCTCTGTTACATGTGTGATGCAGGACCAGTTACTCCAGTAATTACTGGTTTACCTGCCCAAATGAAATGCTGAAGGCAAAGCCAACATTTGATATGGGGTACATGGCTGTACACTAAACTTGGCCATTTGTCCTTCTGCTTCAACGTGCGACTGCTTGTCTGCTGCATATAATAATTAATAAATTAATATGTTACTAATACATTAATGATATACTATATATAACATAATAATATATAGATATCTTGTAGAATAAAATAATAACATATAATGTTAATATATTGATAATATATTAATATAAAAATAATGATGTTGTAGCTGTGTATTTAGAGTTCATCAAATCCTAGAGAAAATGATTCATAGGCTGAAACCTCCCCAAAGCCTCCACCAGCTAATAATTACCTACTAATTTGCATTCATACTGGCCGTAAGAGGTAGACCAAAAGCCCTGGTACATGAGATTGAGATTAAGCCAGTAATGTTCCAAAACAAAAAAATGTCTTAGTTTTAAGTACTTTTCAAAATGGTCACCATTACTGTGAGAAACTCTGTTCCAGTGTATATAAAACATAGTGGAATAATAACATCTCATTTGATTATACAAAGTAGTTTTTTCCTTCGTGTTTTAGTTCTCAAAATTCCCAGAATACACCACATGGAAACCGTTCACTTGAGAAATTAAGTACCGTATGTGATAAGACAGTCATGTGAAATTTTTAAGCTGTCATTAAAAATGATTATAATTAGGACAAACTATATGAAAATGCTTTAAAATTGAGACCCTGGTGAATTAAAAATTAAGGGGTATATTATGTATTATCATGTTGAAGGGCAGGGATTTACGCGTGTAACTCCCATTAACACTAATGTGAGTTGCATTCCCAAATCCCCACGCCCGGCGATGAGCATCCGCCCCCGCGTTTGTTGTCGCTGAACAACCTCAGCTTTTGCAGTATTCCAACACAATTCCTCTGCCTGCTGAGAACAAGTGGAATGGCAAACCAGGAGTTTAAACTGTTTTCCCTCACAAATCTAGGCCCCCAGACAGAGCCAAATGTAATCCATCTAAGCACTAGCCGCGCTCCCATGAGTAAGATTTACTTACAAAGAGTAACTGTCACGGAGTCTCCTCTTCCCTACAACTCTTCCTCTGCTTTCCCCCACGCTTAATAACTGAGGGTTGGGCTGCAATCATTTTATTATGTCTGCTCTAAATGCAGGAAGGCAGTTGCTGGGGGTGGGCTTGTAAAAGCGCTTCAGTCGGGAGCCTCCAAATGGAGCTGTATCCACGGCAGCACGGAACTCCCACGTGAGGAGTGAGTGTGTGCCATAAGGACAGTGTACAGCAGTTAAACACCCCTCTTACCCTACAGGGCCATAGGACTGGTGTCTGAGCACTGAACAGGGGTGTATCCAGTGGCTATTATGCTGGGCTTTGGGTCACACTCAGGTGAGGGATGAGCTGCTGGGGCTTGGGCTGCAAAGCGTTGCCCGTTCACTTAACTCTCAGGTGCTTTCCTCCTACCCCAACATCAGCAATTATGTGAGCTTGCATCTTGGCTTTCATTGGAAAAATTGTAGTCCTTGTTCTTAAAAGAGAAACTTCCATTATTGTACCTTAAAAGTTGATTTTTAATTTTTTTTAATATAGAAGTACATCATTTTCACGTGCGTGGTTGTGGAGTCTGTCTTGTTGCTCTCATTGTTGCATCTGCTCTTTTTACACCTTTGGATTTGGGAATGCTGACACTACTAAGGTAAGACAGTTCATCTGTTACTTGGGCTTTGTTGAGAGTCAACTAATAATACTCAACAGAAATGTCCTGTCCTACTGATTTTACAAAGGTACCCGTATTACTTCTCTTTAGAATACATTAAGAAAATGGTCATGTTGCCACACTATAGCTCTCAGCGAAGAAAATCCCACAGAACCACAGCTCATACCTCATACCTTTCTATGGCATTGCAAAATTGTAATTATACTAACACACTACATTCTTAACAGCATCTTTTCCTTGGGGCAAAATAAATAAATCTAAATAAAACAGATATATGTAGAGGCAGTACATCTCCTATTTTATTAATTAGCATCTGAGAAAAACGTTTTGCCAAGCTAGAAAAAGTACTGATGAATTTTCAGGGAAAGTAATGAATTCCAGGTTTGTTTCTTTATTGGTACCTGTGGATTCTGTTGTATTGCTTGTTAGCAGATGCAAGTGGGCAATATAACTATTACATCAGGCAATATTATAAAAACCCAGGCAGTTTCTAAGCAACAGCCCAGCACTGATTCTTCCCAGCTATTCTCTAGGATTCCCTCAGACACAGTAAGTGAAGAGGAGTTGGACAATATAGTCTAATTTTGAGAAAGGAATAAAGCATGAAACTGGTGATTTTCAAAATCATATTTTTGCAGATTTCTTACCAAACCAAAAGAGCTAAAATTGAAAACTGTCAAAAACATTTCAACTCAAGAGCTGCATAAACTTTTCTATTGTTCAGGCAGCTAAACACACACAGCTATTTTGCTTCATACCTTGCCCACAAAAATAATGAAAATAAAGATCATAATAATAGAGCCTCTTCAGCTTGTTGGACTGAAACTGGATTTTGTGGTGTTTCCTTTTGCAGATTCACTCATCAGTTCAGCCTGAAAGTAAAACATTTTTTTATCTTGTTTTGTATGAATTCTATGGTCAGTCAAATCTGGCTTCTGATGGAAAAAATCCTAATAAATCATTGTGTTTAAGCCATATGGACTGTGTGTGTGTGAGCGCACATAATTTTGTGTGTACACAGATAGAAAGGTGCATTTCAAAGCAATGTCACTCTCAGATGTCACTGGCTGATACAGTTTCTTAGCCTACACGTTGTATATTGCAAAGATGACATCTGCTTTATATATAACTGGGGATTCAATGAAGCAGCAAAGCTGGGATCTTTTTTATTATCCATAACTTTCCAGCCAGTACTCTCTCAGAATTTGAAGAACAATCTTTCCACACTTTGCTTTAGTCCAATATGGCACCCAGTGTCAATTTCAGGTTTTGAACCAGACTTCTAAGAAGGACAGTGCTCTTTCATCTGTCTATGAATAATACCCTTTCAGAAAACAGTTTATATTTAGAATAAATAAGAACAGACATATGTGCACACCCGCACTTGTGGACCCAAATGTGCTTCCAGGAGCACAACCATGAAAAAGCAAGAAGAAAATATTGTAAACCAGATGTTCTCTGGGTTTGAATGCTCCATTGGTTTCCATACACCATGCAAGGTTCTGGTCTGCTAAGGGAGTAGAAGCAAGTTCAATATAGGAGCTTGGAGTGCCAACTGTTTTGCCTTGCTTGGAAAGGTGGAAAGCAGTGGCTTTCTTCACTGGAGTCTGACTTTTTGAAAGAAACCAAAACTGATGACATTTCCAAAGCAAAGTTCTCTGTTGAGATATTTGAGTTATGGGGAAAAATACTTTCCTTTTTGACCAAAAGAAAGGAAAAAAAAAAAAAAGAATTCAAGCTCATTCACAAGAGCTGCGGTTGGTTGCATGCCTTCATTCTCTTGTTCTCCTCCTTTGTGTGTCACAGTGGCCCATCACGAGTGTGCACGATGGAGATACCCAACTCCTGGCTGCTGTGGGGTGTGTGGGTGCAGGGGTGGGAGACACTGCAGACATCCAAGCTGTGGCTCCCACCAAGGAACTTATGCAGTGGTCAGGATTCTATGGCTTTTCCTCTCTTTTCCCTACCAAGCTGTTCCAATTTTTGGGTGTTAGATATTTTTCAAATAAACATTAAATGATGGTTTGAGAAACAGACACTTTCTGCTCCCTCAAAGGGGAAGGGAAATATGCATCTCAATGAAAACCTCGTTTTCTATTAAAAACTAGTTTTGGTGAAATGAAGTCACCCAACCATACAGCTCAGTCCACACAATTTCCGTGTGTTTTCATCCACTCCTCCTTCCCCTCCCAGGCTCCAAACCATTCTCTGCCTTCCTGATACATGTTGACATGAGAATTAAATCGCTAAAAAGTATGAATGCTTTTGCCTTAACAGAAAGCCAGGTTACTATTCCTAGCATGGAAAGTTAAATGAAATCATGCTGTGAGTGAATTCCTATTGATTTCTTCAGGATTGATCAGAAACATTTGTCAAATTTTGTTTTCTTTCTGTCCTACATCTTCTTTAGACACATAGTTAAACATACTAAGGAACGTTTACATTTTAAAAATGTGTTCTAAGGTCTTTATATAAACATACATGTAATAAAAGTGACTGGTGATTTATATATTCTATATACATTCAGATACTTTATTTTTAGAGCCAAGGTTTTAAAAAATAGGTGCCTAAATTCAGACACCTAAGTCTATGTTTACAATCTTTGGTTGCCTGATTTTCAAACATGTTAGTACTCAGAAACACTTTTTTTCTGTTAAGGTGTCTAGAATTTTGGACAAAAATTTACATGGGGCTGTTTTTCCTCTACTAGAATCAGAAAGGAAAAAATAAAGATTATAAATTTTCAAAGGATGTAAAGGCATAAAGAAGAAAACTAAAAATCCACAGCTTTTTACATATTTAGTTGAAGAAAATGATGTGCATTGGTACAAGGCACATGAGTACAACCCAGCAGATTCCTCCTTGCTCACTGAATTTGACCTAAACCTCTTTTTTGCAGCATTTGTCTTTTCTTCTTTAACTTCACACCAAGGCCTCCAGTTTGAGAAATGTGTGTGTGCTCCTGCACCTAATGTATATGCATATTCAGTGTGACTGCATATGGAAATGGAGCATCCATGCCAAGAGTTTTCCAGCCAAGAGGCTTTTTGCATGTGTGAGTCTCGGAGGGTTGTGTGCTTTTGGGGTAATTGTGCGTGTAAATCCAGCGGGCAGTCACACACTCAGCTATAACCTGGACAGCTGCATTAATACCTTTTTTTAAACCATCCAGCAAAAGCTGGTGAGAAAAACGATACCTTTCTAGACACCTGGTCCTTGAAATAATAATAGAAAACCCCTAAAAACTGGTTATGGATCGTGAAATGGTGTGGTTCAGCATTCAAAATCCACCCCTGTGTACCCCTCATAAACAGAGGTCACTCTTATATTTAGGCACTATTAGATTCGTGGGTTTAACTAGGAACAAATAATTTTTTGAAGTGGTAAAAAGAAATTGATGCTGTTCTAAAATCTAAAGAGAGAAACTTAAAATTAAAAAAAAAGGAAGAAATAAATAAACATACAACAAGAAAAAGTTAGTGGAGCAGATGTGCAAATAATACAAACAATGTTAAAGAATAAAAGGAAACTGCCAGAGCCACTTGGGATGAGGAAGGAGCCTAAAATCCCTGATTGCTTTAACTAGATCTAGCTCATTGGTTGTGCCTGGTTTTTTCTGCCAACTCCATGTCTGCTTTAGAAAGGCACCGGAAGAAGGAAAGGAAAATGAGGTTATCCCATAAAATAATCTACTATTATTTGGTAAGGGTACAGGAATAGAGAATGAAGCAATGATTTAATATTGGGAGTAGAAGCTGCATGAAGTAATCAGCTGAACATTTACTTCATTCAACAGTGCAAAGCAAATGCTGAATTGTACCGAAGTCAATGAAAATTTCCATGGTTTTGCTGCAGGCTTTGCTGAATGACACCACTTGTCCACAAAAGTGCTCTGAACCTCAAACTCCGAGCCACAATAGTGCACCTGGAGCTCTGCACTTGGAAGCCAGCAAGGTGAGAAAGGAATCTCTAATGTCCTGTGGCTTTGCACCTAGAGGGTGAGTTCTGCACTCTTCATCTGAATTTTGTAACAGCTTTCAGGATCTTGAAGATAATCTAGGATTAGTAAAAAGTCCCCTAAATCAAGTAATGCACATGTTCTTGTTGCTTAGAAGTTAGGTATAGTAAATCAGTAATATAAAATACCATTGTTTTTTCTAAGTAGAAAACTGTTGCTTGGATGTGTAAGGATGTAAATTAAGTTTGTGAGACTTTACAGAGGGACGAGGTGCTAGGAATAAATTATTCATTAATTCTAATGGTTGGTGCTTGTCCGTTGTAATTGTGACTTTGTAAATGAACGCAAGGCTTCGAAAAGGAGCCTGGGCAGCTCCCTCTGCGCAGGAGCTCCATACATTTCTCTGCAGACACCCAGTGCCATGCAGCGTGTGGAGCCTGCCTGGTGCCTACTCCATTTCCTGAGTAAGGGCCATGGCGAGAGGGGAGCCAACACAAACTGTGCTCCAGCAGCACTGGACTCTCAGAGTGTTTCTAAGCAGAGTCCAACTGGCAGCAGTTCCAGCTGCCTTGTGGGGCTCTGGCACTTGCCAGCTGTGCTGGGCACTGCCACAGGGCAGGAATTCAGGGATGGTCATGCTCTCTTTAACTCTTAGCTCAGATTCTTGACCCAGTGCCTGGGCCACCTTGGTGAGCTTGCAAAGCCTTTGCTGTTCCTTTGCAATCATGCTCCCATGTGCTTTAGTTCAATTGGGATGAGGGCTAACGCTTGTTACTTTTGCAGAATTGGCTGACTGCGAGCCATATCCTTCCACAAATTTCACCAGGGTTTTCTCTAGTTAATAGATGCTTTATTGCCATTACTACCAAGTGCAGTTGCTGTATGATGTCAGATAACAGTTATGTGGGATTTGGGGTTCCTTTCAGTTTCCGTTGCCAAGTCTGAGTTCCTTGCTTTCTGACAATTGATTTGTTACCTTAATTTTTAGAAAAAAATTTTAGTAGCTGTGTGACTTTATCAGGAAAATTAGTGCAAATTTAATTCTATTTCTGACTGAAATCTATCCATCTATCTAACCATGATCTCCTTTTCTATTTTTCTCTCTACCTATTTATTTATCTATTTTTCTAAATATGGGTATGAAGTATGTAGGTGTCTATTCACTAAGGCAACTGTAATCTTGGAATTTAATTACAACCTGAGGTATCTGGTATTCTAACTTGCTGTCCCATCCTGCATCAAGGAGACCTATAAGACTTATAGAAAGCTAAAACACCTTCATGTAGTTTTTACTTGCTAATAGCAGTTCTATCATTGCAAGATCTGGCAAGACAGTAAAACACCACGTTTTCCCAAAGGTATGTAGAGCAGGCAGTGCTGAGGGAGAGATTAACAAGTTTTCTGTGGGAGGAGGGTACATCTGCAAGGGTGAGGAGAGCCTCCACTGATGTGCCACTTGTAAATGCATATGAACTCTGTAATAGGTGCAGCGCTTTTGCTCAGCAGCTGCAATCTTTTCATTGTACCTCTTTTGCTGAATTCAGATAAAAGCACTTCATCATCAACAAATCTAATATCTGTTCTTGTCCCACTTGAAAGGGTCAAATGAAATTTCCCACCAGAAAACAAAAAAAAACCTGAAGCTCCCCAGCCAGTTTGGGTGGCAGCGTGCCAAGAGAGAGGGGAGGGGAGGAGGTGGTGGCTGCGGTGGCTCAGCAGAGCAGTGATGTCAGGGAGGGTAAAAAGCACTCCCCGGGCTGGCAGTCCCGTGGCAGGAGAGGCAGGGCTGGCAGGCCAGCCAGGCAGGAGCTGTGAAATCACTTCTTCCTGAGATGCCAGGGCCGATTGTCCCCAGAGACTCCCATTCAGCAGATCAGGTGAAGGTTGCTGTCTCATGGTGGAGGTGGTCCACAGGCAGGGATGCTCTGGCTGGAGTGGGAGCCCATGGCAGGGGAGGAGGAGCTTCTCGTTGACCTCAGATCATAGGCAGTATTTCCATTGTACCTGGCTCTGCAGAGAGGGAAGGGAAGCTGGAGAGGGAGAGAAGATCAAAATTCTCCTAAGTCTCTCCAGTCATACATTCCTCAGGATGCTAGTTAGATCCTCTATGACATGTTGAGAAAAGAACTTTAAAAACAGCTTTCTTTTACAATAACAGCACCAAACCATTACAAAAATACACCTACATCTTCAGCAAAACTGCAGCATATGTTTTTGAGTCAGAGACTTTTGCACTAAATGCAGAGTCTAGAGATGTCTGGCAGCTGAAGTGGGGAGCAGGTGTATATTTAGCCCTTTCAAATGTGCCCTTCAGTGCATGTAAATATTTGCTAGGTCAGAGCTTCAGTGTGCTAACGAGCCACATGTGACAGTGTCCACTTCCCAGGAGCCTGTGCTTTGCACATTCTCTAATATGTCTGCACCATCAGTGCAACGTGTTTTTACTTGTCTTGTACTAACCCTATCTCCTCGTGTCACTGCAGAGGCAGCTCCACCCCCACTGCAGAAAACAGCTTTTCCTGCCAGTGGCAGGCTGTAGGGACAGGGACATAGTCCTAGTGCCGTCCTAGTCCTGGTATCTTCCAAGACCCCAAGCCTCAAACAAAAACCTACAAAGAAGGTGAAGAAAGGTGGCCAGAAATTAGAAAGTAGAAATTTTCACCTTTCAAGATAAAACTGTTGGGTACCTGTAAGTTCTTTGGATTACTTGCACAGGCTATGGAATAATAAGACCTAGAGAACTGCTGCACTGTAAACCTGGGGGAAGCCCATGGCCTGTTCAGAGCAGGGGATGGCACAAAGCAGTGAAAGGACATAGAGTAACCCATCACCAACACCCTCTTCCCATAGCAGCAAATGGACTCAGTTATGAGAATAAAAGGGACCTTGGCTGCAAATGACTTAGGGCAGCATAAATATGTATTATGAATTTTAGGCTCAGACATAATTAAATGCCATTTGTCAGATCTATGCTTGTTTTTCATCTCATTTGAGTTTTACAGAATGAATTAACTAACAAATGTGCCTCTGATTCTACCATAACAAATCATTTCTCAGAAAAGTTGCCTCCAAGCAGCAGTGAGAGAGTGACTGGGGGGAGTGACCTTCTGCTGTGAAGTTGTCACGTTCCAGCAGAGCCCTGAGTGGCAATGACAGCCTCAGTAATGGGGAGCCCGTAGTGGCCTGGCAATCTTGTTGATAACTTGTTAATTTATTTAGTGCAGTGGTGCAGAGGCGAAGATCTGGAGTAAAGGGTGGGGTGGGCTGAGCCTCAGGGCTGAAATATGTAAATATTCTGGTTTGGAGAAAAAAAAATTGTTGTTCATTGTCACTAAATGAGGTTGGTGACAGGAGCCACTGGCGAGCAGATAGGCTCATGTTTGTACCAAGGCAGCTTTCATTAAACACCTGATACAGCAAATGTGTGGTCAGTATGTGCACAGTTTGGGTAATAGAGCTCTCAGTGCTCCTCTTCTGGCCATGTGAAAGCACAATCACAGCACACCAAGGGACTTCCATCCTCAGCTGAGTCACAGGATGAAAAACAAAGGGTCTGTGTGCCTTTGACAGGCAAAAGGGAGACAGAGTTTAAGACCATGGGTGAAGAAATCCTTTCCTTGAGGTTTAGCTGTATCTTGAAGAGTTAACTCACTTTCTTCCATCATATTAAACCCAAAGTCCTTCTTATACTTAGTAAATTACTATAGCAAATGGATAGATTTGCTAACCATGACTTAAATATAGTTCTGAAATAAGTGCTCAGGAATGGGTGATACACATCCTTTAAAGGATCTAATGTCTTCTCCAAGTTACAAGCTCCTGCAAGACTGGGATCCATTGGTAATGTCATAAAACAGATACCCTGAAATCAAAACATTTATTTGGTTTGGAGAGTCCCGCATGTTGTCCCTAGCAGGTGGCCTCCTGCAGCTGTACTCTTCATGCTGTGTAGTTCATACATTTATGAAAGTAGTTTGTCATATGAGGTTAATGAAAATATGCAACCAATTCTCTAAATTGAGCTGGAGGCAAACAGGTGAGTCAAACAAATAAAGCTGATAAGAATGGTCCTGTGTGCACCTCTGTAGGCTTATCCTTAGAATATCTTAAAGAAGATGGGGTAGAGAGTATTTAACAAATAATGTGGTGTCATTTGAAAAACAAATCCAGATGGTGGTGTTAGCATTTCCAGTGACTTAACCATAACGCTGTGTGTCTGCAGGAAAAAAATAACCCCCACACAGCCCGAGCCTGCAAGCCTGAATTCATACACACTGAGGAGTTTTTGTTATAAATATGAGGAAAGAAACAGAACCTGGTGGCCAGGTACCAACAGGAATACTGGTAGCAAGTGTTGGATCTCACCCGTGAGCACAGCCATTCTCACGGCAGGCTGAGGAAAAGCACATTTCCCTCTTTCCCAAGGAGAGAAGAGGTGCACTGGGCTCTCTGCAGGCACCTGTCATCGGCTGTGGCCCCATAGGTGTCCAGGGAGCTTGGGCAGCCTGCTCCCATCTTCTTCTTGCTCTCCCCAGGCCCTGAATGTGTTGCTGCAGCTTCTGGAGGGTCTGGAGTGCCCACGGGACACCTCTCCTCTTGGCGTCAGTGCATGAATGTGCACGAGGAATTTCCCCTGAACATTTATTATCCCTGGTACCACAGTCAACAGTTGGCTGGGTAACTGAGCAAATTTACTTGAACTCTTTATTTCCCAGGTCTTATTTTTCTAAGGAAGGCAATAAATCAATGACAGGAAAAGTACTCACCAGGCAGAAATTGGGTAGCTCCATGACTTAATCAGCACTGATTAATGCCGGTCGGGAATCTATCTCTGCATTTCTTTGGAATACATTTTGGAAAGTCTAGTAGTTCCTAGCAGAGTTTTGCATGAAAAATTAAATTACTTGCATATTCCTGTCTCTCCTTAACAACTAGGCTCTTTGAGGCTCACACCATCTTTTCACGTAGGTCTGTCTGGGCGCTCCGTGGAGCAGTGCTCCCTCCAGAGCTGGAGGCAGATGGTCGCTGGCGAGCCCGGTGCCAGGTCTGGGTGACAGGAGCGGAAAGGCAAGGACAGCCACAGCCGGATGAAACACTTCTCTTCCTCTCTGGCTGTAACAAACCCAAAACGCCAAAGATACGTCAGCCAGAGATGGGGCTGGGGGCCGGAGCTGCGTCAGAAACAGCCCTTCTCCTGCGGGGGTGGAAGAGGAGCCGTGACTCCCGAGGAAGGTCAAGGCCGGCCAGCAAACAACCCGGGCAAGAAACCCCCAGACGGATAAACAATCCGGACATCTGCTGAGATCCCGGCATCGCTGCAATCAGGGAGGTTTTGGCACCGACTTTGACACTGCCAGGATTTCCCTTGTAATTAGCAGCGTGCAGCCCGTCTGGGGAGGATGTTCCCTCCGGAAAGCTGCTGGGACCAGGCTGCAAATCGAGCTTAATCTCTGTGAAGCAAAGAATAACACCCAGTTAGTCTCTGGCTCCCCAAATATCAGAAAATTATTAACGGGAACTCAGTGAATATTAGATGCTACTGATAACTAACTACTAATAACTAATTGGCTTGGTTGCTGCTAAGATTTCGTAAGGGGCTCACAGTGGGGCCACCAGGACAGCACTGGAACAGATGTGGAGCAGCCATGAGAAGAGATTCAGTATGGCAGAGGGAGCATAAACCTCAGAGCATGCAGAAGTGTCTGCATACCCTTCGTAGCATCAGAAAGTTAGGTGGGTACATATACAACAGGGAAATTAAACCATAAATTTATTATGATAAAAGGCTCAGACTGGTAAGACTATCAACATAATAGATTTTTTTCAGTTTCTACACTGATCCAGGCACACACACACATAAAATACCTCCACAATAGGGTTTTTCTTGAAAAAAAACCCCTATGTTGTTAAAGACCTTAGCTACCTGTATTTGAAGATCGTTGTCTGAAAAGATGAAAAACATACATTTTCATTTCATTTCAGATTAGCATGGTAAACAGCTAGATCTGTTCTTTCAAGTGGAGCATTCGGCTCCATTTGTTAGCTTTGTTGCTGATATTTCACCTCTCTTATTTACTTAACATAGTTTGACAAGAAATTCTCAGTGAGATAATATATCTACATGAAAGACAGGCTTGGGGAACAAGTCCAGGGGTTTCAGTGGGGCAGAATCAATTATTTACATCTTTGCCATTTTGGTCTGCCTTCATTCCACAGAAAGCACTCGGAAGAATTACCCAACCAGCTGCACATTTTTGGTAGATAGGTACATTCTGTTCTTAGGAAAAAAAAAAGGGGGACATCAGTATAAATCAGGATTGCACCCACTTGCGAAAAATATCAGATCCCAAGTGATGGAAGCTAACACCCTGCAAAACAACGCCCTCTCCCCAGCCAGGCAGGATGGCCCCTGCTGCAGGGAGCAACCAGTACAAACAGAATTAGCAAATGTTCCTGTTGCTTTTTGCCACACAAAATTAGACAAACTGTATAGAAGTCAGCTTCATTTCTCCCAAACAGCACAGTAGAAATGATCCTTACACAGCAACCAGCTGGTGCAAGGAGTTTCTGAGGCTGAAGTAAGGCAGGTGATGGAGGACACCTCCATTCTTCAGTAAATATCAGAAAGGAAAATTGCTTACCCATTCTGGATAGCTCAAAAACCTAAACCAGAGCAGTCTCACATACAGCCCATCCCAGCTCAGATCAGCACGCAGACCCTGATGAGACCCGAGCCACGGGAGTTCCTGTTTCAGCGCCGTGTGATGGGACCATGCCAAACATCAATCCAAAGGCAGGCAGCCCTGCCGTAGCCAAAGGCTGCCAGGCTGCGGGGACAGCAGAGCAGCTCCAGCTCCTGCAGCAGCAGCACAGTAAGTGACATGGGGAAGTTTCTACAACCCATGAGCCCTTTGTCAGTCAGAGGTCAATGTGAAAGGATAAAGAATGCAAAAAAAAAAAAAAAAGCATAAATAAAAAAATAAGTAGGGTAGAGGAATGAAAGGCAATGGGCAGTGAATTTAAAAAATAGAGAGAAAACAAAGCATGCTAAAAACTTACCCAAAGTAAAAGCCAGGCCTTCATGATGTTCCTGCTGAAGCCTAGGTGAAATCTCCCTCTCACTTTGATGGTGGAGGGTCAGGTCCTTAGGAAAAAGGGTAAGTTTGGACATAATGAAAAGAAAGAATGTAGTGCAAATGAAGGAAAATAAGTGAGTGGTGCTGTACAAAAATAACGATTCTGTAGCTACTAGGCAATATTGTCATCTCTGCACACATCCAAGGACTTAAGTGACCCACTACTCTTGCTGAGGATCTGCTCCATTAATAATAAGAAAGAGCAATTTAAACCATGGCTTTTTTCATTGTGTTTTATACAGGTTTGGGGAATTTGTTATCAAAGGCTCCAATTCTGGCCAAAGTCCACAGGAATCATCACCTGTGGTCAGGCCCTGGATAGAAAGATCAGAGCTATCTTTGCGTAGCCCTACCACCAAAAACAGATCAATCAGAAGTAACTCAAAAGGAAATAGTCTACAGGGAACAGATGAAGATGCATTTAGAGGAAATAATCCCCATTCAGGATGCCATTATTAAAAGAGAGAGATAACTATCAGAGCTGAGATATGTCAGGGCAACCTCGTTGACATGGGACTGGAGAACTTCTACTGTAAAAGCAGAGAAACTAGGTCAGTGCTTTTTGAAGAGAGGAAAGCTCAGGGTGGACATCATTATTTTATACACGATTCTGAGGGGAATAGCTAGGAGAGATGTCAGAAAACTAGTGTCAAATACAAGAACAAATGGACAGGCTCTAAGAAAGGGAAATGAAGAGAAACTAAAGGAGGCTCGAGCTCAAGGGATATAAACATTTCTGTACACACTAAGTAGTTGATGCAAGGACTGGGTTACAGAAAGGGCTGCTAAGAGCAACCAGTAAGGGTTTGGAAAAGGAAAAGCTTTGTGGGGTACAGACACCTGAGAGCAGACAAATCTGTCTCTTGATCTTGTCTGTCCCTAGAATTGTCCAAGTTTCAATCTCAAAATTACTGCGAGGTTCACATACAGTAAATCTCTGTGCAAGCGCAGCAGATTGAAGTGAAAATTCAGTTTATCACTCAAAGATAAAACTCAGAAGAGCATTTGCCTTCTAATTCTATTAATATAAATGTAATTACAAGGGCTAATTCCAATTCAAATGTTAACTTATAAGGACTGGAGGAGGTAGCAGCCTACAGAGAAAGAGATGATGCTGGAATCCCTGATTCTTATGTTTGATCAATAGTTCAGTACTAATAGACTTTATTTATTAATTGGAGCATGTGGTTTGAAAATTAGCCAAATTTTTAGGTTGCATGTTCTAAGAACTAGAATATTTGCATGTTGTAGTTGTCTCTATACAAGAAAGAAAAGCTTCTTTGTAGTGTTGTAAAAGATAAGAATAGTCTTTATTTTTAATAATATTTTTTAAAAAAAGAATGCTAACTGTGAGGCAAGTGACTTCCAGAACATGCTGCCTTAAACACAGATCAAAACAATACTTTTGTTCTAAATACCTGAGATGTAAACCAGTCACTAGGGGAAGAAAAAAAGAAAAGTAGATTGAGGTAATAGCTTGGGGCAAAGGGAATTTGAAGACAGAGGAGAATCAGTGGACTGTACAGTCTAGAGCTCTTTTAGGGCATTTTCTTATATCCTCTGAAATTTAAAGGCAGAACTTCATCTGGTAGAAATAAGCATAGTTTTATTGAAGCTGATGGAGCTAAGCAATGGATCTGTTTCCATATATGTATTTTAATACTTTTAAAGAAGAAAATAGGAATAAAGGTAGCAGAAATATAATAGACAAAACAGTCCCATTGAATATGTGTAAAATTCTGAGATCCTGTAAAAAATGTAATGCCAACTCTGTTCCTTGGGAATTTTCCTTGTTTTCCGTGGTTTAGGATATGGTATAAGAGAAATTATGGTAACAGTAGGCTGACAGTTGGATCAGATGACCTTGAAGATCTCTTCCAGCCTTGATGATTCTGTGATTCTGTAATGAATTTTTTCTACTGTCTTACCTTGGCCTGAAAAATGTCACAAACTGTCCTCCTTTCTAGCCCAGTGGTTAAACAAGAGATATTTTGAAGTGAAATATGAGGAGGAAAGAGTCTGGGTGTGCTGTAGCCCCCTCCACCTCCATTCTGTACTGTGGTAGTAGAAATGTGCCTGCACCTTCCAGATCGTAAAAATCCCTGGCAATGAGATGCTTATAAAGCTTTCAGAGTACGCTCAGATCAATTCTGAACCACCAGGATGTGATACTGAGATGAAGTGGCCCATCTCAACCACCGTTACAGCCACTGAGACATTGATGTTGACACGGAACCAAAAATTTGTCACGACGCTGGGGAAGAGCAGGGATCACAGAGTGAGTGATACTAATCAAAGCAGATGAGAGTCAGGAATGTTTATCCAGGAGATGCAAACTCAGACACATACCTCGGTGATCTGAAGCCGTCAGAGTTAATATGCTGTCTATTAACATTTGTTCAAATACAGCACCTGTCAGAGCATGCACAGGAAAAGGGATTTTTAGGTCAGTCTGACACATGAAGAGTGAGATGCTGTCGAGGGGAGCTAACCCTGGCTGGCTGGCAGTGGGTGCTGTGTTTTTTGTGCACCTTGTCTTCTCCTAGGCACCATACTCCAGAGGTTAGTGCTCTGTGTGGACTTTGGTTTTACTCCAGTATGACCATTTCTCACACTCTTAATAAAACTGGAAAATCTGCTGTGCTAAAGCATGTGTCTTCTGGCACTGCTCTGCGAGGAAGGGGGATGCAATGCTTGCATTTCACTGGTTTTCTGCAGTAGAGGTGAGGTTGGAGATGGGTTTCCTATAGCCAGAGCTCTCCAGAACTCACCACCCAGTTGCCCCCTCATGGATCAATGCTCTCTGGGGGAGAGTGCAGCATCCTGGCAGCACAGCAGCCTCAAGCCACTGTGCTGACCCCCTGCTGAAGTTTGGGTAGTGTATGTAACAGCAGCCTCAGGAATACTTAGAATAGATTCTGTACTGAAGAAAATGGGGTGGCCAGTAAGTTTTCACCTCTAATTAGGTGCTTAAAACAACATACCATTATCAAGCAGCTGGGCACTCCCTTGGAAGATCTTTCATTTCTGTTTCATATACAGGTTATCACAAAATATTACTTGTATTATTGTGTGTCCTTAAACAACAGGAAAGCAGAGAGTTTCTATTTTGGGCAGTCCCCAATGTCATTGTTATTGTCCATGCCATGGTTGCATATCTTAACCTGAACTTTGAAAGCTCACTGCATATCAGGTAGTTTCTGAGCAAACCCATGTTCTTAATGAGTAAATGAAGTTACTGTTACTTTAGTTTATTCTAAGTGTTGAACCCAGCATGAGATCTAACCTGGAACAGTCATCTCGAGAATATTGCAGTGGAAAGTAGAGCGTGGGATTTAACATTGGAAATTAGAAGTTGATCCTACTTCTTATACAAAATTGAGATTGACAAAATTGAGGTTTATCTACATAAACCTTTAAACAAAGATGTGGCTCTGAATCAAAATTAGGGAACTGGAGAAATGAAATTGAGGACTTTGTGCTCTTAAAGGAAACCTGCCCAGCAAGACTGTCAGCAGCGGAGAACTAAGCACAGACATTAATGGAGTCAGGTCTTCTTCTGGAGGTCAATTTTTAATAAATCAAGATTGTTTAAAAATTATAATTATTGATTAATTAAATTTATACTTGGAGCTTAGCCCTCTTAGTTTTGAAGAGTCTGTACTTTTGGTATGAATGATGAACTGAAAGAAAGGAAAAAAGTCATTATTTAATTAACTGCTATTCCAACTGGGTCTAATGCTACAATGGGTTTGGATGTCTGTTCCCCACAAGTACAAGTGAAGGGGCTTTTACAAGTCTCTGTCTGCACACAGATTCCATAAAGCAGCCTGCCCTGTGTCTGACTATATCGAAACTGAAAAAGGGAAAGTTTAGATTAGATATCAGGAAGAAATTCTTTGCTGTAAGGGCGGTGAGGCATTGGCCCAAGTTGCCCAGAGAAGTGCTCAGGGTTGGACGGATCTTGGAGCTACTTGGTCTAGTGGAAGGTGTCCCTGCCCATGGCAGGGGTTGGAATGAGATGAGCTTTAAGCTCCCTTCCAACCCAAACCATTCCATGATTCTGTGATGAATTTCATCACCTCCAAAACATAATCCTCGAAAGACAGAGTGAGATCGTTTGAAAATATATTATGGGTCCAAAAGTCCAACAGCAAAGTGTACAAAGCTGTATTGCTCAGCTGTAAAAGCAATTTCTGGACTTAGATGAATGTAGCTGAAAGTAACTGAGCAGGGCTGAAGCCTGAAAGAGAAACAGCACAACAGCAGGAGTATCCATTTACCTAAACTGGAGGTGCTAAGGTGGGAGCAGGCAGGATTCAGCCCTTTGCAGCAGAGGGGAACCAGCTGGGAGAGGGAAAAGGAGCGAGGCCCAAGGCAATGTGGTACCCAAGGCAGGGGGCTGGAGGTGAGTGAAATAAGAAATGAAGAGGCACCATGTTGGCATGAAGTGATACACTGTCACAGGCAGCTCCCAGGCTGATCCCACACTTAAAAATAGATTGACATTTATCCAGGAGATGAGTTTGTTATTCTGTAACTACAGCATTTTCCATTATGTTTGATAAGGGAAAGAAGATTGCATCTTGGTCAGAAATACAAAAATTCTTCTCCTAGCAGGGGATAATAGCAGGAGAACAGGGGCAGATGACAACTGCAGATTTGAAATAGTTCAGTGCAGTCCCTGGTAGGGAAGATATGTTCAGTGCTGGGCTGAGATGACGTCCCACAGTCACAGCCAGGCCACCCCTGTGGTGTCCCACAGGCTCCCCCTGCTCCTCTCCCCTCCAGAACTGCTCCTCTTGGGTCACTCTGAGCAATTCTTCTGGAAGTCAACTTAATATTGCATGGAAAGTCATTAGAGGAAGAAGGACAGGGCCAGTGTGCCAGTAAGGCCCTGATCTAGGTTTGGTTTGGAATTAGTGTAAAAGTGGTGTTGGCTGTCAACGGGGGGCATGGGGGTGTCTCTGTCTGTCTGTCTGTCTGTTGGGGGGCTACAAGAAAGATGGAAAGACGCTATTTACAAAAGCATGTAGTGACAGGACAAGGACTAATGGCTTCAAACTGAAGAGGTTTAGATTAGGTATTAGAAAGAAATGCTTCCCTGTGAGGGCGGTGAGACCCTGGCACAGGCTGCCCAGAGAAGCTGTGGCTGCCCCTGAGTCCCTGGCAGTGTTCAAGGCCAGGCTGGACAGGGCTTGGAGCACCCTGGGATGGTGGAAAATGTCCCTGGCCATGGCAGGGGCTGAAATGAGATGGTCTTTTAAGGAACCTTCCAACTAAAACCAGTCTATGATTCTATGAGCATATCCCAGACAGATGTGAAGAATGTATGTACTGCCTGACTTCTGCAAGCACGGTAGGTAGTGCAAAAACATTAACTTTGCAAAAATCCAAAGCTCTTTTGTTTCAGTATGTAACTGTTGATCTAAAATGGGAGTTCTTGTTTTCTAATTCACAAAGCTTAAAAGATCACTCATTTTATATTAAAATGATAGCCTTTGCAAGAGACCTTCAATCTAATTAAAGCCAGGAGATTAGCATCCCTTAGAATATTTGCAAAGCCTGCAATGCGAAGTTAATGAAATGTGTACAGTTTTACAAAGCTTTAATTTTTAATGAAATAATTCAGGACATGGACCTTGCTCCTCTGCCTTACCTGCTTTGTCCAAAGCAGGGGCTGTTTACAAACAATGCAAAGTTCTGGGCTGAAGAAGGCAGAGGAGGGGATAATCTAAAGGCTTCTTGGTAACTACTGCAAGCCTGTCTTTATCTCTTATGTTCAGCCTGAGAATGTTAGTATTCCTGATTAATAGCAATGACTGAGACTATGATTTCAGAGTGGCAGTTATTTCTTAAGGTTATGTGTATTTATATATATGGGTGTGTGTGTATATGTGTGTATATGTATAATTTGTAGCATATACTATATTTATATATAAATACATACATGTATAATAAATTAGATATACAACTGTATAAAATCACAGTGACTGATAAGGGACCTTAAATAAAGCAAGTAAGGGAATTTGTTGCAAGGGAATGTCTCATATTTGAAGAAATGGGCTGAGCTCTGAGGCAGGGGAGCAGCCAGGGTTGGAACAGTCTAGTTCAGAGGGGATGACCAAAGGCAACCCTAAGTGATTCCAGCCCCCTTTCAGGTCAGGCTCCTCTAATGATGGCCCCACTCCTCTGTTATCGCTTGAGAAGGAAGAAAAGAGGAAAAAAGCTGAAGCACAGAGAGCAGCAAGCCCTGTTCAGAGTCAGGGTTGCTCTCCACAGTGTCAGGGGGCAGGGCATCCCCAGGGCCACGCACACCCTGTCCTGGGCTGATTTACAAACAGCCACACCATTAGAGCTATTTACTGGATCTGCTTCTTTCACCCTTTCCTTTGCTGCCTCTCAGTTTTGCCCTGGGAAAGATCTGGCTGTTGCATTCAAAATAGTAATTCTTTTATAGAGCCACCCCCCTACTTTACATTGTGCTTACTGGATCCTTCTGAAACCTAAATGTTAGAATATCCTAATCTTGCTCTACATTTTAAAGCTGAAAGATAAACGTGTTGTTTAATGAAATCCACAACACTACAGGAATAGTAACCATTGTGTTACTTCATTTCAAAGAACGGCTGAAATCTAACATCTGGTGTAACTGTACAAACCTGACCTTAGGTCACAGTAAGTATTGTATTGTTGATGATGGATACGCTTTTTTCATTACCAAGCTGTCTCCATTCTTTCAGCATCCATGCTGTGAATCCCCAGTCATAGCCGGGACTATTGATAAATACTGATTTTTAAAATACAATTCCTTTTTTTTTTTTTTTTTCACACTTTTAAGCATGCATTGTACAGTATTTTCTTTTTAAATAGCTCTTCTAGTTTGTTGTCAACAATATGCTATTATTTGAGCAAACTTTTCTGCATGATAGCTCTAACACACTAGGATCAAGGATTATGTGTCTGAAGACGCAGCTATGATCCTGAAAGAACGGTGTCACAAAAAGGTGATGCTCTGCCTCTAATGCCTTCCCCTGTACTTTCCTCTTTGGATGCTCGTTTTCTTAAAGCCCTTGTAGAACCAGGGTTTAAGGTTTAAATTGGGAAGCAGATGTGGACACCTGTGAATGTGTCTTTGCACATCATTGTTTCAAGGTTTCAGCCCCTGTGCAGGAAATGAGGCCCTGCACTGTCCTGTGTGATTGATGTCCATTATTCCTAAGACCTGGGGTAATTCAGACTAGGTCAGTGACTGCGCAGGAGCAGGGCTGTAACCAGAGCTCCCAGCAAGCCCAGTGAAGTACCAGTCAAGAAATGAAGATATTGCCCTCATAACCAGAACTTCTGGTCAAATCTTAACTACATAAAAGCCACCAGCAACTCCAACACTGAACTGGGAGAGAGAGTGCAAATTTAATGATGATTTCTATTTGTTTGCTTTGCTGAGAGAATCTGTCCCCTGAACCTTTCCAGTTTTTGCAGCTCTCCAAGAGCATCACATGACTCTTAGCACCACAGCTTTAATATTTTTCCCCCTAAAGCTGTGCAAACCCAAACCTCTTTTCCAATCCTTTGGGCAGCAGATGCCCAGGCTCATTCAGACTTGACTCTTTGGTACACAGGTGCTGACTGGATTGCTGGACATACCATCAGCAAAGGAGAAATATTTCCTGTCCTAATCCTTAGGTTGTAATGCGCATGCTGGGTTCTCCCTAGGTGCTAATATTCCTTCATGATGTCACTGCATCATGCAGTGGAGGTAAAGCAGAATATCCTTGGCTCATCCTCATGCTGCCAATGGAGAAGTGCAGAATGAAGCTCTGACTCCCTGAAATCCTTACATTTTCACCAACCCAGTAGTAACCAGCATGGAAAACATCTGAAGGCATGGCTTTTACACTTTTAAGAAACAACTATTCACTTCACTTCTGCCAAAGCTAAACACATTTATAGATTTGTTCGTAATTATTTTTAGAGTAGAATTCTGTTTGTTTGACAATATCTGAAAAATTAAATACCTGGGGCAATGTTGCTGAGTGCAGCTGGTACATTGGAAATGTGGGGAAGTACTTGCTGTAATTGTGAGAGTTTTATTTAATAGCTCTGAAGGCAGAGTTAACTCATTCAGTGAGGTTGTTTGATGGGCTGGTGGTGCTGCCCTCTCTGTCATGATCTGCCAGCCCTGTCCTGCAGCACAGACAGGTCTGTGCTTCCCAGGAACAAAGAGCAGAGTCAACCTTTGGGATCTGTTGGAGCGAGTCAGGCACTAAGCTGGTTACAGCAGCTCTGCTATGAGGAAAGACTGAGAGAATTTGGATCATTCAGCCTGTAGAAGAGGAGGCTCTTGGGTGACCTATTTGTGGCCTTCCAGTACCAGGAGGGAGCTACAAGAAAGATGGAAAGATCCTATTTACAAAATCTTGGGTGAGCAGGACAAGGGGGAATGGCTTCAAACGGAAGAGGTTTAGATTTGATATTGGGAAGAAATTCTTCCCTGTGAGGGTGGTGAGGCCCTGGCACAGCTTACCCAGAGAGCTGTGGCTGCCCCATCCCTGGAAGTATTGAAGTCCAGAGGACAGGTCTTGGAGCAACCTGGGACAGTGGAAGTTGTCCTGGCAGAAGGCTGGAGCCAGGTTTCTGTGCCATGAGGATGCAGAAGGCTCTGGACCTGCCAAGCTGTGAACTGAAATGCATGGGCAGGACAGTTAACAAATATTCTATATTCTTCCCACCCATTCTGCACTTTCCATGACCTCCTCCTTTCATTGGTACAAGTAAATTGAATTCAGCACATTTAAAGACCCTGTCTGGATCCATAACATTCATAACCATGCTGTAACCATGAATGAAAAGCTGAGGGAGAGTATCGTTTGTATCCAAGGGCTCTTTTGCTTTTTATGTGTTTACATATACCAGCCAATGGTCAGCAAATAAGCACTATGGCTGGTAATGAAATGTTCAAACCATCTGTTTTGATCTGCAATTTAATTTCACTGTAAAATATTAAAGTTGTTCCGATGGTTGGGTTGGTACGGCTGCTTTATATGAAAGGAATTGAGTATCCCAGAGCAATTACATTGCACCAAGCACATGCTATGGATATTATATTCTGTATTGTTTTGTTCCATTAAAAACATTAAAACGTCTTCTTAATACGGTATGAGAGAGTTTTAGGCCTCTCCTTTTTGTTAGAAACAAGTAGCAAATGCTGAGGACAAGTGTAAGAAGAAGACATTGGCAAAAGAATAATCTTCTTCATGATCCTTCAAGAGGAATAATGCAACTCTCTTCCAAGAGAGGTGGTCAATGCCCCAAGCTGGTCAGTGCCTTAAAAAGAGGCAATGTTGTCATTAACAGGCCTTAACTTTTGGTTAGCCCTGAAGTGAACTTGATGATCCTGGTAGGTCTCCTCCAACTGGATTTACTCTATGCTATCCTAAATAAATGTCCGTGGAAATGCTGAACTGAATGAAACCAGAACCTGGTTTTGAGATTGCAGCTTTTGGAAACTGTGGCAGCTTTGGAAATCTTTGCTACATTTGCCACTGGCACTGGTTTCTATTCTGGTGTTTCAGAGGACATTCCTTGACGGGCTGGTGACAGTTTTGCTCTGGGTTGTGGCCCCTCATGTCTTGAAGACATCCAGGTTCAGGGATTCCACAACATATTTGGACAATCCACTCCAGTGATTAATGATCCTTACACTGATTTTCTTTTTTCTTCTTTCTCCAGACTGAACCTCTCTCATTCCAAGCCCTCTGCCATGGGCAGGGACACTTTCCACTATCCCAGGTTGATCCAAGCCCCACCTGACCCGGCCTTGAACAATTCCAGGATGGAGCAGCCACAGCTTCTCTGGGCAACCTGTGCCAAGTTCTCACCACCCTCTCAGGTCAGAATTTCTTCCTAATTATTTCCACTTCTTTTTGACAAGTGGGCAGGGTCAGAGCAGTGTGGTGCTGGGCAACCACCTTTCTTATTTTCATCTGGCATGAGCATTTCTGCTCAGGTGTGCCTTGCAGTACCCGCATTTCACATGTGACCTCAGAAATTCCCATCACTCTCAATGAGCATCCCATGCCATGGTCCCACCCTGCCTTGCTTCTGGGATCTGTCTCTCTGCTTCTTTGATGCCTGGGGGGGATGGAGGGCAATCACAATGAGCTGGAGCTGGTACTGTTGGTGTAACCAAAGTACAGAGCTTTTCTCCATGAGCTGTGACCCACGTGTCACTTAGGGAGTGGTGAGAGGGACAGGCACATATTTCCCTGGGCAGAAACTCCCTGTCTCAGCCCTGTGAACCTCATGCTTTAGCTAATCTAGAGCCCTGCAGGGAGTTGGGGCTCATTAGCTCAGCACTGTTGCATCCTGACACAACTATGTGGCTTCTGGAACCCAAGCCAGTATTTCTCCCTGGTAATCTATTGTACTGCCTGATATATCTGATAACCTGATATATCTGCTTGGCCAAGGCTTGCTCAGGGGTCCCCACACAGGACAGGGAGGGGCAGGCATTGCACACACCAGCTGCCCCCACCCCTGGGTGCTGCAGCAGTTGTTTTCCATTGCACCCATGGCCACGTGTCACCTGGCGTTATTCGGAGTGTGTGCCACTTGCAATGCATTTTTCCTGAACATAAGCTGGAAATTACTGATTCTTACCTTACACAGCTAGTATAAAAGCACTAATGTCCTAATGAAGAGTCTCACTTAGCTAAATGCTTCATACAGCTGAGTAAAACAAAGAATTTTACTAGAGCTTAACCCAGTCGTTAATAAGCTTTTTAACCCTGACCTTTCAAATCAATGATCTACCACTGGTTTTACCTTTCAAGAAGGAATTCCATTTTCAAGTGATAAAACATATTTTGCACTCCTTACAATCTAATGATTATTCTCAGCGTTACTGGATATATGAGGCCATCAAACCATTAGAAGGTATAAAATGTATTAATGTACAGCATTCATGGCTACATTTGCTTTAGAGTCAATAAAAGGGAAACAATTTATAAAGGGCATTTATGCTCATTACGGAATATCGACAGATTGTTTCTCCCATCATTCCTGAAGTATGAAGGACTCCCCTTGGTGATGGATAGGAGAGGATTTGCATAAGCTCTTTGCTTAAACTCCTCCAGCACTGAGCTGTGTGCAGGGGTCTGTGGCCAGGCTTTGGGCTGGAATGTGTGGGAGTACCCACAAACTCTTCCTTTCCAGAGCATCTCAGGCTGGGAGGTTTTCACAGCAGCCATGTGAAGGTTCTGTAGACAACTGTGATGCTTTCAGCACCAGACAGGAATTGTCACAAGGCTGTGGGCAGATGGAATTAATGCTGGAAAAGAAAGGAATTTGTTTGTGAGGAAGGTCAGGGCTGGAGCACACAAATGAAGGCAGAGCTTTGTTGAGCACCTTCCTATGAAGGAGTAGGAGGAGAGGGGCTGTTTGACACATACAAGGGGAAAAAAGGAAGAGGAATTACTTGGGCATAGAAGATGCTATAGGAGCACTGCAGCTATAGCTAAAAGCAGAAATTTCAGTCTATCCTAGTGAATAACAACTGCAGAAATATAATATCTATGAAGAGTCGAGTGATTAAGGCACTGGCCTGAGTCTCAGCAGACCTGGATTTGGTTCCTGGCTGTTTTCAGATTTCTGTCTGACTTTTGGCAAGCCTCTTCAACTCTCTGCGCCTTGGTTTCCCATCTGTTAAAGAGGAATAATAATATTTCCTTTCTTTCCTGTCTATTCCAGCAGCAATCTCTTCTAGGCAGGCACTGTCTCTCTCATGGTGTGTACAGGACTTTGCCCTTGGATTTTGATACCTGCACTAAAGTGGGAAATAGGGATGGGGAGCACTATGCCATAGAACCCCACTTATTAAAAATTTCCCATTGCTAAGGGACTAAAATGTATGCTACAACTTGTTAAATAGAGTTCTTAATATCAGTTCTTCCAGGACAAAAGAAAAAAATATCAATGAGTAAATTAGAGAAGGAAAGTGATTCACATCACTATTAAGATTTCTAAGAGTCTGGATGTATCTTCTGAAGTAGAAATATTCCAGTTTCAAAGAACAGAGAAAACATTGACCATGGCACAAAAGCAGAACTTTGGCCTTCTCCATTTCTTATCTTGCTCCTCTACACATCTGGCTGCTCTACACAGACTGACCTTTCCAGCATTTCTCACTGACAAGACATCTCCTTGAGGCACACAGTGGCTTCCTGACATGCACATGCTCCTGCCCATCTGGTAGGGTGAAGTTGTGCCCACTCAGGGGCACAAACACACTGCAAGAGAGACTGGGTAATATCAGTTGCAGAGCACTGGTTGAAGAGAACAACCAGCAAATATATAAAATTAAATCTCAGCTGCAGAGACTTTCTGGTAATAAGCAGTCCCAATTAGAAATGCAAATGTCACTGAAAGGGAGCGTGTCTGTTGACAGTAGACTTTGAGGAAAGCTTTGGGTTTAGTGCTGGTAAATTAATCTTTAATTATGAGCACGCCTCACTTCTGAAAGAGGTGCCCTGCACACACTGAACTGACAGTATGGGAAAGTTTCAGGCTGTTGCTTTCTTCTGTCAAATGAAACATCTTACCCCAAAAGAGCAGAGGGAAACCTTGTTTGCTGCTGGTGGACTTTGTGCTCTATGGGCTGGAGCTGGCCAATGTCCTTGACTTTCCAGATGAGCAGGAGCCATCAACCCATTAAAAACATTGGTCTTGAAACAGCATATCTCACTTGCTCTTGATAAATATAAATATCTAGATGAAGAATTATCAAAGTTTGGGAAAGAAAAACAGTCCTTGCTCCTGCAGTTCTCTCCTTCCCTGGCTGGGTTGCCTGCCCTCCATGCAGAGCACACCTCTGTGGCAGAGGGAGGACCACACCACGCTACAGCAAACCCTTCTCCAGGCCAGCCATGAGAATGTTCAACACCTCCACTCCCAGGCTGGCTGGATTATTAAAACAACATTTCCACTTCCAAGTAAGTAAATAAATCTCACTGGCAAGTTTGTCTTCTGTCAGCCAACATCTTATCTGCCTGAAAACTGGGCCGGTGTCCTGCAAAGCTGAAAACCAAATGCTCTAAAATCTGAGTGCAACAGCCAAGAGATACACCAGATCCATCTTCTGAGGTAGCAGATACAGTGAAGTAAGCAAATATATTATAGAAATCCTATCATTAAAGTTATAAAAATAATTTCGTTTCTTTAAGTTTGAAGTTATGAAACCTTGCTGTCATTTTCCCAGCAAGCTTTTGTTTTTGCAGCCTACAGCTAAAAAGCTTCGCCCCAAAAGCTTTGTTGCCCAAAAGAGGCTGTACTGCAAACCCACCTCAAAAGGCCCAGAACACCTGGTTTCAGGCACAACAGGAAGATCAGAACATACCTTATCATAAATATGCATATGCGACACAGGAGCCCGCCACCTTCTTGGAGTGATGCCATAATTGACGGAACAAAGTACAACAAAACTTCACATCACTGGTGGATCAGAAGAACAGAGGTAACTGAAAGGCTAGAAAATTACAGGTTTACTGACATTCTGCTCAACCTTACCCATTCTTTATTGAAAAGAGATAATAACTATCTATAGGAGAGCTGTCTTAAGACTCCATTCATTCCCTTTCGCTAGCCCAGCTGAGAGGTGGTATAATATAACGCACACCAGCATCTGGCATGTCATTTAATTACACCTTCAGCTTGCTGGGAAAATGTTGGAAGTGTCAAGGTAAGCAAACTATAAAAATATATTTCTCTTGCTACGGGAGAGCTCCTGAAATGGGAAGCAGAGGAGAGGCCGGCTCCAGACATTACTCTGGGTCTGTGAGAGGAAGGTGATGCAGAGGATTCTAACTCATGAACAATTATCGCCCTTTGATAAGACACCATCTGCTCCCAGCTGCCTGGCTCCAATTCCCCGACAGACACTTGGGAATTCCTCTCCAAATAAACCATTGGTGTAACAGGAAAACAGAACTGCCAGCTCCAGTGAACTTGTGCCTCCTTGCATCAGCACTGAGTGTGTCTCACTCCTTCAACCAAGAAGGAAAAAACTGTCAAAGGCAGTAAAATGCCAGCAACCACCACTGAAAGAGCTAGGTAGGGCTTGTTTTAGCTCATCCACCTGATATATGTTCTGCTCAACAACAAAAGGCTGTTAGAGATCACCTACAGTAAGGATGAAGGTGGACTAATATACCTGTATTAGTGGGCACTTTTTAACTGGTGACTTCTGCCCTGAGCTGATTCAAGGGGCTCTTTTAAAGAGCACAAGCTGATCAACAAATCAGTCAGGTGGTGTGTTTCCCTGGAGAAGCCCAGCAGCCAAGGAGAAGCCCACACACCTGCGAGATCGCCAGCAGTGGAGGGCTTCTAGGTTCTTGCCACATCTGTGTTTCTACTGCACTGTGCTTGTAAGAGAAAAAAATGTAAGTCTCTACTTCCAGACAGCAGAGCTGGGATTGTGTTGTGGTTAAAGCATGACAGGCAGTTGCATCCATCCCATGGTATTAGAGAGCACTCAGCTGCATTTGGCTGAAGCTCTGCAAGCACCACTCCTGCAGCACCATCCTTCACTCCTTGCCACAGCTGCTCTCAAGTCGCTGCATATTTAAAAGGTCACTTCTCGTTGTCACTGCTGTGAAACAAGAGTGGCCTCTCCATCAACACTTCCTCTAGGCCTCGATGCTGTACACACCAGGGACAGGAGCATTCAGGAGTGGGGCTCAGCATCCTACCCTAGTCTGCACAGTAGTGAAGCCACAGATAACCTCACTGCTTGTTAAACCAAAGATGACCCCTGAGGCTTTGACCCTGGGGGCTGGCCTTGTTACAAGGAATTGAAGTGAATGAAATAAATCACATAATTTTTCTCTTTGTTTATTGGGTGGGGTGGAAGGAAAGGAGAAGAAAGTTCAATGCAGAAATTAGTCACCTTGTTTTGTTCTTACTAATGGAAATTTCTCAGAAACCAAAATAAAGGGTGTCATATAAGAACCTGAAGAGCATAAAATTAGCTTGAACCCACATCCTAACTTTTAAACCCAGAGCATGAATGCAGGTGTCTGCAGCTGAGCATGGTATTTTTTTTCAGCTCATCTGAGGCATGAGTCACTTCCATCAAAAGAGGAAGATGCCTTGATCTGTGTGCGAGCGAGCTTTGGAACAGCAGCTGTTGGAGCAAATACAAACATCCATGCCAAGGACTGTAAGGATGAAGTTTATCTAATATGTAAAAAAACACCTGCTGCAAATGAAAAATTACACCCACAACCACCTGAATAAGATAAGCAAATGATGGGGGAAATGAAGAGACAGATTTATTATTAATATATGTTGGAACTTTTGAACCAAATATCTCTTTTGCAATGGAACAGAAGGATGCACAAGGAAATAGCACTCCTTGTCCCAGACCTGCTCAGAAGCATTTATTTTGCCTAAGTGATTTTCTTTTCTTTGCTAAGTCTGGTGGAGATGAAAACACTAACCCAAAGAAGATAATTAAAAGCTAAATGAAACCACATACAGCTGTGCTACTACATGGCTAATGAACATGCAAATATATACATATGACAAGGACATAATGCGGGCTGGCTGCCTTGAGTGGTTAGTGCAGATTTCCAAGAGCTGGAAATGCTATTGATTATAACTGAGCTAAACTTCCTGACTCCAGACTTCAAAGATCAGCCTCAATATAATCATCAGGCAGCATATGGGAGCGTGGCTGCAAGGAGCTGATGAATAATGGTTTGGGGACCTGAATGTTTGTACGTAGGGTGGGAGATGTCCTGGAGATGTGCTCCAGGCTGTGGAGTGCAGGCTCTTCGGCAGCCAGGACCAGCACCACAGAGTCCTCCTCAGCATCTTGGCATACTCAGTCCTGCTGACAACTAGGGTTTTGGAGTTATGGGTATTAGTTGGGATATTTATTTTTTCCTTTCCCACTTCACTTGGCAAGAGGCTAATATGTGGCCGAGACATTTTTTGGGAGGACCAGGGATGGAGGTAACAGATACAAGGCAAAGCTTCTGGGGTCCTATATACAGAAGCATGAGCAGCATGGAAAGTTCTCCTCTGAGAGTCTGCTGCCACATCCACAAAAAAGAAGATAAATCAGATTTCCCTTTAAAAACCACCCAGCTGAGAGTAACTCCCCACTCCACTCAGAGATGAGACGAGCAAGTCAGGGCTCAGCCCTGCACCGAGTTCTCCCATGGAAGGGACCGGGTCCTACTGTCCCCTGTGCTCCCTTCACTGGCCACACCACAATGGGGACATTACAGAGACAGAGCAAAGCTCACTCCTTCTTCATGATGACCACAGAAAGGCCACATAGACTTGGGGATGGCCACAGCCAGGAGAGAAGCATGGAGAGACAGAGCACAACCGTAGACGTGGGTGGAGGTGACTGATCCACCAGGATGGCTGAGAAAAGGGGCGCCTACCAAAAATAAAGAAACCAAAGAAACCAAATTTGTGCAGAACACAATGGTTAGTGCATAAAAATTAATCAAGTACTACAATGACTTGCTTTATTCATAATACTTAATGGTCATGTAATAGGAGTTTTTATTCAGCAGTTAAAGTTCATAAGTGCAGGTTTTACATGTAGAAAGGTATTATGCTGATAGTTTAATTACACACCTTTCTGCACACCAAAGGAAATGGGTTATGCGGCTTTTATAATTAAAGACGGACTTCTGAGGGGAAATGAACTTTGCAGTTAGCAACACAATATTTGATTTTTATCAGATGTTTTTGTTTTGAATTCGCCAGCACTTGGTGGTGGTGTAAACAGGTGAGAGTGCTTCAGACTGCATGAGGTGTCGGCAGAAGCTTTGAAAATGCAGCAGAAAGTAGCAATATTTAAAAATAGCCAGGGTGAGCATGAGGTATAAACATCATGTGTTTGGAAAGCTCTCCAGACTCTGCCCATGCAATTATACACAGTGCAAGTCTGTCCAGTATGTCTAGGAAACAGGGGAAAAACCCAGCCCAACAAGTAAGTGAAAAATAAACCCCAGTGCTTGCCAAAATAATAAAAAGCTTGACTTTTTATTTCTCTGATTTTTGTTTTAAATTCATTTCATGGCCAGTGAATACAATTTTCCCCTCCTGCCTGCCTACAGAGGCAGGAAAGCCAAAAATATGATGGATGTTTGTGTGTGCACGTTTGCTGTTGGAATACACAGGGCCACTCTCAATATTCAAGGCAAAGACAGGCGTGAGCCATTGCCAGGTCACGGCCAGCTCCTGCCATCCCCTAATAAACATGGGGACGCCTGTGCTCAACAAGGTGGGATTGGGGAAGTCTGCAGTGCCTAGGCTCCCCCCTTTCCAAGTTTTAAGAGGCTTTATTTAACATAGCCTCATTCCTATATACATATCAAAGCCCATTAAAAGTATATGTGGGAATATATATGTATGTATTTATAAACTACCGGGAGACATCCATTTATTTATAAACTACTAGGAGTAATCCATTTTTTTTTAACACAGCAAATACACCTACAAGAATTCTTCTGAAGTCTAAAATATTTCAAACATCACCAACTGCTCCTCCCCTCGTGTGATATAAACTGACAGGCTCAGGCTTTTATTGTGTGCAGCACAAATGAACATTAGTTAGTGGGTTGAACAAAAAAAACAAAACAAAANAAAAAAAAAAAAAACAAAACAAAAGAAAAAAAAAAAAAAAAAAAACAAAACCAAAAGAAGAAAACAAAGGACTTTCCAAAAACAATAAGCAAGGGCAAGGCCTGAAATATTTTGAGTACGCCCTTTCCTTTCTGGCAGGACTGGGAGTGACTGCCCTGGATATTATGGTTTGTTGGTGAAGGTGGAGTCCAGGTGATGGCAGACAGTGCTGCCTGTGACAGGCGTCCCTTGGCTGGCAACAGCCTCCTCAGGCACTCTGGACCTACCCAGAACACCTAAAATCAGACATTTCACAGCCAAGTACAGAGGAGTGATTTAAAAATCCTTCTAACTGGTGCGGACACTCGACAGTTACAACAGGAACAGTTGTGTAAAGGGTGTATCCAAATATAACTGGACATTTTTTTTAATTTCGTTGGCTAACTGCATAAATTAATGACAATGAGAAAGAACTGTAACTGTTTTTCTCTTATTAAATCCATACACTTTGGCTCTACTCATCATCGTTAACATACTGTTAAAAGTGCTGTTGCTGTATCTTTCAACCCTCAGCCTGCAATCAAGCCCTCGCTGCACTGTGGTGGATTTCAAACAGTCACTTGTTTAAAAATAGAAAGTGCTTTTTTTTAAAAAAAACAACTGACTGCCAACTGAATGCAAACAGGTAAAAATTAACATATGCAATTGTCAAGTGTCAGATTCAGCTCCTGAGCCACCAGGAGTTACATTGCCTGGTGAGGGGCTCATGGCACTTTGAGGCTGTGTTGCCCACAGGCAGAAGTTGTGCAAATAAATATATATCCTTAATTTTTATGTAAGTTACAGTGTGCTTTCTGGGTGGGTACACTTAATTCACTCTTTATAATCTGCAAATTTAAATAAAAGATCCTGTAAACCCAGAGGTAACAGCTCAGCCTCCATGGGGCAAATTTGGGGTGTACTGCAGGGTTACAGAAATGCTCTCCATAACACCCATTCCTACCATTGGCATGAGTCCTCCACCCTTGCAAAAGAGGATACTGCTCCAATTTTTTTTTTTTTTTTTTAAGTCTAACAGGGTAATTATAACAGGGTTAACAGATTTTTTTCCCCCACAGCCTCATATCAAAGACAGCATTAGACCACAGTTATGATTAGATGTGTTCTTACTGTATATGGAAATGTATTAAAATTAATGTGTGGCCTCAGCCACATTCACCATCCACTGTACTGTTCTGTAAAGCCACTTCTCCCATGAAGGGCAACCACGTGTGAAGGGAGAGCATCCAAATAAGTATTTTGCAAACATTTGAGAATGAGAGACAAAAAGCCCCATGCAATCACACCATCTACCTCAAATACCCACTTGAAAATGAAATAATTCCTTCCCGAACAAGCCAAGCCTGGCTCCCTAAACCGGGAGGAATTGCGACGCTGGTAAACTTGCAGAAATATTTTTACAATTTTATTAGAGGTTTTAATTCAGTGCTTTATCTACCTCTGTTAGTCTGCAAAATAGCTTTAAATATTCAAGTGGTAATTAATGAATCTTTTATGTTGCAAATCAAACATTTTCATCTGCGCTGTGGTACAGTGGCAGTGAGAAGGAGGGGTTTAAAGTGTAATTGTTTCTCCTGTTCCCCTCGCAGCTCTGAATGCCTTTTTACCCTTTATTATATCACTGGCTTTTGCTTCAGTTCATCAGCACTTCGCCACATCTTATCGGTTGATATTTGCTGTCTATTTTTTATTTATTTTTTTTTCAGTGCAAGGTTTCTTACTGTGCCTTTGCCAGAGACATTCCTAAGGAGATGGAAACTCTCTGAATGTGGAATTTTCGCATGAGTGCAAAATAATAAAAAGCATGTGTGTATTAAAAAGGGATCAACTTAATGGGAAATGAGCATTGGGTTACATTAATATTCTATTACAGTAAAAATCATATTTAATAAATTTTCTCCAGATTTTTCAGGACCTTACTGTATTTTTCTAAGTCGGATGCCAATCCAAAGAAACAGTGTATATGATACATTTGATTTATGTTAAGTAAATAACCTGCACAGCCCATTTTTCGGTTTTGAAAAAAAAATATTAAGTGTAGAAACACACACCAGACTGAAATGTGTGCTTAGTTTCCATCTGCTAGGAGGAATAGTGTTGGTCTTGTGCAGCAGAAAGCCTTTATAAACAGTATTCTATTTTATTGATGCTATATGTGGATTTTTATGTTATGTGGCAAGCGCAGGAGAATGAAAACACTGTAATTTATCCCAAACCATAAAATTATACTAGTACTAAAGTAATTACTTCACATATTAAAATACAGTTTCCTTTACTTTCTTTTGTCATCACATAAAACGAGGCGTTGAGCGTGGCAGCGCGAAGGGGCCAGGGCTGTTCCTGCCTCCACAAAGGATTGACACATCCCGGATCGTACACTATATCACCCGACCCTTGTTGTTCTGTGACCCTAATTAATATTATACTCGGTGACATTTATGTATCAGAGCAATAAGCTAAACAGGAAACAATTTATGTCACCTAAAGCTTTTTAACAAATCGATGCAACTATTTGTAATTGCTTGTTTCACAAGATTAAAAGTACTCAGCCTTGATCTTCGCCCACAGTTTTGTGGCCAACATGACCTGTGCTTCCGTTGTAAAATAGGAGTGTTGGTGATCAGCACCTATTTCCATCAAGTAATCCATATTGCTAATATTTCTGGAATTTTAATGTAGTTACAATTTATAGCCGATCAAATGTGGTTACCTAAATTGCTGTTGCTAGTAGACAGTTTAACTGTCTTTATTAATTACAGTATAATTTAATGTTTGAGTACAGGCACTTGTGTTGGTCATTTTTACAGCCAAAGCAGTTATGTGCCTTATGACGAACCATTTTAGCATTTTCAATGGAAATTTGCTAATATGATGAGTGATAAAAATGTCAAACTCTGGTAAATAATGGTTATTGCTTTGGCTGGAATTAATCCTTGAAAGGACGGTTACCTTCAAATTAACATTATAACTTGAAGAAAAAGAATGTTTTTCAGGCTTCTGAGAGGCATAAAAAAATGGTCACTAGACTCCTCTAAATAAATACAGACAAAACGGCACAAAATGGGGGCTTTTTTTCCCTTTTCCTCCAGGTTAACAGAGAAAATTCTTGTGGAAGAAAGAAGGAGGAGGGATTATTTTTTGCTAAATACCCCAAGGTGATGTTGTTTGCCATTTCCAGCTCATGTGCTTTGAAGATCTCTAACAAAGGTCACAAAATGGGGCAAAAAGAAGGACTTTGCTATGGCCCAGCTCCAGGGTTTGGGGAAAAACTAGGTGTGGACACCACGGAGGCTGCAAACACACCTGAGGGCCACATCCCACCACCTCAGTCGTCACTGCTGGGGAGGATGGTGGCATGTGGCAATGTGAGGATGAAGGGTGTTCAGTGTGCCAGAATTAACCACCACTGGAATGAGGATGAAAGATGGCCCTGATTAACACACCATTAAACGAACATTTAACATCATCACTGAAGACAGAGCCTGATTAATAGGTCAAGAAGGGCTAATTACACCTTGTTGTGAGGAAGGGTGTGTATGTGTGGCTGCGTGTGAACGAGCGGCACCAGGAATTGTCATCCCTTAAATTAGTCCAATAATGTGAAGTTTGTCAGACTCCGTGATCATGGCCCGAGTTAAATGTCACTGATGGGATCATCTGCAAGGAGCAGGTGGGTGTGCAAGGAGCACATCGGCTGCCCTATCCTCCTGGGCCTCCAGCTCCTGAGCTTTTCCCTCTGGGACAGGAGAAACCCAGAAAAACTACTCTCTGGCTCCGGTTTTCTTTGGGAATTCCTCAGAGACGCATTGCCTCACCACTGCCCATAAAAGTGCTTTTCATCTGCAGTGGAAACAGCATTTCTGCCTGGAAAAGGTATTTCCCAGCTGGCTGTTGCTGGTGGAGTAGGAAGGCACTGTGTGATGTTCCGTGATGGAGCAGCCAGGGAGGAGAAATGTGATTAATAATATAAAGGTGATACAAAAGGTGGCCAAGAGCCAGATTCCCATCCGCTGCTCCGGGCAGTACTGACTGGGACAGGAGGGGAAATGATGGTCCTGCTGCTCAGCTCTGTGCCAGCTCCTCAGCACAGGCTGTGTGTGGCACCCACCCCAGCAGCTCCCCTTAAACCAGAGGCTGTGGGCAGTCAGCAGATGACAAACACCACGTTTGGATCCCCAAAAAATCATTTTGGGGTGAGAAGCCTGGGGAGGTGAAACACCCAAATCATCTGTGATGGCTTTGTAGCCCTTGACCTGCCGGATGGTGACCTGTGTGGGGACACAGTGCCCTCCAAGAGAGGGGCTGAGGGCCCTGCTGGGACTCATCCACGGACACATCCCCTACCTGCAGCTGACTCTCCCCATTTTACAGACCAAAAATCAGCTTCTGGCTCAACACCCTCTGCCTGTAACTTTGGAAAATTTAATCCCACAAATCCTCTCCAGTTTATTAAAATCTTGCTAAGTGATGAAAGTGCACCACACAACCAAGGCCAAATTTGTATTCTCTGTATTTTTATTATTAAAATCTACCAGTCAATACCACTTGGAGACACACTATAATGAGTGTGCAAAGATTCCCCTCCCCCCCACCCCCAAAAAATAGTTATC
The DNA here is from genome assembly GCA_013397795.1 of Orthonyx spaldingii. Taxonomy (NCBI): domain Eukaryota; kingdom Metazoa; phylum Chordata; class Aves; order Passeriformes; family Orthonychidae; genus Orthonyx; species Orthonyx spaldingii. Next base: position 381,253 of record VZTJ01002941.1, on the reverse strand, counting down.
TGGTATAATTTCATGATAGAATATTTTTATAAAATCATTTGTACTAATTTAAGCATTTATCATTATATGCAAAAAGATTTCTTGATGAGAATATTATAGACGGTGCATGTTTTTGACATTAGCATTTTATTTGGATGACTAATCTTGCAGATGTGAAATTTTAATGAATTATTCATGAAAAATCTCTCCTCTGAAATTTCAGTTTGCTGCTAATGCTAGTTATTAAACATTTTATTTTTCTTTACAAAACTTGATGAAGAAAATAAATGTGTGCTTACTCGAAAGAAAAAGAAGGTGGGTTTTTCCTGTAGTTTGTCTCTGGTGACAGCTCCACTTGGGACTTTGCTCCTCATGGTTTTGTGGACCTAGGGGTTGATCCTGCAAACCGTTTTGGGCAGGGGTGCCGTGCATATTCCCAGCGCTTCCTACCAAAGCCAGCAGCTCCATTCCCATCAGGGCACTGCACTGGGAAGGAGCAGAATGAAGATCCCAACCCCTTCCTTCACGCTTTGAAATAAGAGTCCAATGACAAAGCAAAGGCCCTCAACCCCCAGTGATCCCAATGGGCAAAACTGAAGGACCTCCTTGGACAAGTGGATTAATTCTTTGAATGACAGTGTCTTCCCTGCTTCCAGTGCTCAAGCCTCACCCAGCTGCCCTGCACAGACCGTCCACGAAACCACCACTGAAATGTTTTGTACTTGGATGTGGCTGGGGGAGACTCAAGGAGAGAGATGAGATTTGTCCATCCATGAACGTGCTGGGCCATGGATGAGGTGCAGCCAGCTGCTCCACGCATCAGGGACCATGGGATATGACATCAAAGTCACTGTGAGGGGGGAACAACACAACAAGAACTTTGGACATGGCAACTTGCATTACCAGTGTGAACAACCAGCATTTTTATTGCATTTGAGAATGCTATAATGTCAGTAATTAGTACTGACTACACAACATTTTTTATTGTCTGTATCAACAGACATGGAATGATGGAATTACAGTTGATGTAAGGAATGAGTTTCTTTTATGCCTTATCAAAAAAA
>VZTJ01002941.1:343641-380153 GCA_013397795.1 Orthonyx spaldingii | reverse complement strand
TGTTACTGGCAGCACATACACACGAAGCACCATGCTAACAGTCTGGACTGTACCATTTTCATCAAGGCTTATGGGTAGAAGATACTTGGTTACCTGTTCTGGGCCCATTAAAATGCAGTCCTGAACTGCAAATTCACCTCGCAAGACTAGAATACTAAATGACTTCTGAAACATCTAAAAAATCACTCTGAGTTCATTAACCAAAGGTACCAAAGGATTTCAAAAGAGTTTAAACACATTTGGTTTTTTTTTTTCCATGCTATAATGAACGTGAGATTATTGGCGATCTGAAAACTACAATAGTTCAAAATTATTTTAAAAAACTTTATATATATATATATTTATGTATGTATATATATAAAATATCTCATGATCTGTAATATTTGTAGAACCAGCATCCCTGCCCTGGTCTCTTCCCGAAGCTGAGCTCCAGGAGAGGGGAGGTGCAGGACCTGCAGCGGGACTCTTGCGAGTGAGAATCAAAAAAAAGTCATATTTTCTGTGGTCACTTGTTCTACATAAGCCTTGATTTTATTTTTTTTCATTTCACTTCTAGTTGAATGCAGAAACCTAACAGGTTTTACATTTACAAACTTTTTTTTTTTTTGTGGACAAGGAAGGCTTTGACTCTCATTCCTGACAGCGATTTACCTGATACATGGTACTACTTTCATAATGTACGCTTTTCTTTGAGAAAAAAAACATGTAACAAATTGTCTTTACATCTTGGCACCTTGTAAAGTTTTTTTTTGTTTTTTTATACAAAAAGTTCAATAGTTTGACACTCCCCATTATTAATCACTACTTCACTGATAAACTTTGAAAGTGTGACCCTGGAATTTATCATGCAAAATATTTACTGCAGCAGGAGAAAAACATTTTTTTTGAAACGTTTTTTTTTTTTTCCTTTCAAATATATGAACTTTGTTTAAGACAGCCAGAAAAGGCAGTGGTAAGATAACAGAAGGGGTGGGAAAGTATCAAAAAAAACAGCTTAAACACAAAAACTGTACAAAAATGCTTCGATCAATGATAACAGGAGAAAAAAAAAATCTGTCAACTATGTTACAATTTAAAAGCTGAAAAAAAAAGTCAGGGATTTTCTCCCACATGTCAGCAAATGTCATCCAATATTCTTAAAGCAAGGATAACTAAATAAAATACATGTGCAGCGTATTCTGCAATTCCATTACATACAGTAGTTTTTTTTTTTCAAAGCTATTTTTTAGTATAGTTAATATAAAGCAGTTGCACAAAAAGCAAAAGGTGTTTCGACAAACAGGTCTGCATTTATTCCTTTTGAGGAATGATATCTAAAAAAAGGACCTTTCCACCTTTTCCTCCCTCCCCACCCTCCCCCCAAAAGACAAAGGCTCACACAGACACAGTGGGATATATATGTACAACATAATAAACCCCTCCCGAAAGAAGCAACTGTATATCCAAAGGGATACAGAATCAGAATTGTAAAAATCATAGTGAAGTTTGCTTGATGTAAAGCCTGAGATTTTCAGTTGGTTCTTCTGCAAGGCTGCAACACCTGCCAGATATGTTAAACTCTAATTTTTTATTTCTTTTTCTCTTTTTTTAATTTTTTTTATTTTTGCTACAGTCTTTAGACTAAGCATGCAAGACATACAACTAAGTGCAACTGAGTGAAATGTATTTTTTATTTACTCATTCCCTAACAGTTTGGACTGAGGTATGCGTACTAACAGTTTCTCATGCTGTTATCTTTACTCATGTCTAGCTACACATGCTGAGAATGAACTAATCTACCAGATTTTTATCCCCCTTCTGAATACCGAACTAACCAGCAAACCACTCAGTTTCGAAGCACAGGGCTCAATTCTCATGATCCCTGTCTGGCTACCGCCGGCACGTCACGAAGCTGCCTGGATATAATTTAAACCCAAAAAAAAAAGAAATTGGAAAAAAAAAAATTAAAAATGTTTCCAAATGACCACAGACTGCCCTTTTTTTCTTTCTTTTTTTCCTTGTCTTTTTGAAACAGAAAGCAGAGCTGAGTTTTATAAAAGTAACTGCCAATAAAATTTCTTGTACCAAAGCTTGTGAGTGGACAGGAGTGTTATTTCCTTATGAAAAATGCTGACCAAAAACTAAACAGAACTGAGCAAATGTGCCAAGATCAACCAAAATTAAAGCAGTCATCCCAGCACAGTCCCGGAACAGAAGTGGCACACAATCTGTAGAACCAAAGACCAAAAAATTATTTTTTTTCTTTTAATTCTAGAAATACCATTATGTTGTCCAGTTAAATTGTGGGAGCTTTTCTGTTCTCTTCTGTGTTTTATTAAACTGTCTCCTTTATCTGATACTCTAATTTTCCACGAAATAATTGTGTCTTTGCTTTCTTCAGCTCCCTTCTCATAGCTCCACCACTAACACTGATTCCTAGTTTTAGTCTCAAAAGCTCTCCTCGATTCCTCTTTACAGACTTTCATTTTGGTCACTGTAAAGAATTGCAAATAAAAAGTAACAACTTTGGTTCAGACATCTACTTGGCCTTCTAAATTTTCTAGAATAAAGGAGCAGTTTCCCTCTCAGGTTAGCAATAGCCCACATCTTGTCATTTCCCTCTAAATTCTTCAACCTCCTTTGATCAACAATAAGAGGATATTTGGCTTCATAAGATAAAGCATATAACAGAGAACATAATTTACCTTTGTGTAATATCTTTGGTAATTTTAGGAAAAAAAAAAGGTACAAAGAAGAATATAAATTAAGCTCTGAAAGGCTTTTCGAAATAATAAAAAAAAAGCTACAGTCCTACATAAATAAGTGAGTGACGGAAAAGTGGTTGCAGAATGAAAATGTTTAGGTGTTTGGTGACTGAGGTTTACTGACCTATCGCAACAGATTTTGTATGTCGTGTTTGCTTTGCAGAGCTTTGCCAGTTTTGCCTAACAAGCCCCGGCGCCAATTCTCTCCCAACTCTCTCGACTCCTCCGGCGAGGTTTCCATACTGGCTGGTGTAATATTGCATAACAATCCTAACTGCAGTACTGGATTTGCACAGCTGAAAATTAACACTTTAGCATTAGTGGGGCCCCGTCCTTATTAACTCCCGTAACAAGTTCAATCTGAAATCTAATTTGTATTCAAACAGATTAACGCCACCAAGCAATCCTGAACTGATGTTTAACCGTGAAACATCACCACGTACAGTAACAATTTAATGAAGTCATCTTTCCAACCACTATTTGCAAATGTGAATGTAAAAAAATAATTAAAAAAAAAATAAAGTTGTAATAATAAATGTTTAGGTGCCCATCTCGGTAATCTTAGATATTCCAGAAAGATTTGTTGACCCATTAGAACTCGTGTTAAACAACCGAGAACCTGCCACTGTACTATTCATTCTCTACTAAAAGTGAACTTTGTTGGTGCTGCATTATGTTTCTTTGTGCTGTTCAATTTTGTGGCATTTGCTAATATTCACCGCTGCTGCCAAAAAAAAAAAATAAATTCAAAAACATCAAAAAACCCAAACAAAACAAGAATATATTAAAAATACTGCTTTGTGGAATGAATCTGTGTTGCTTCCTACAGTGTTTCTATGTTCATCTGTCATTCATTCTCATTCTTGCAGTACTTCGTTCCTCTCTCTCCGTTGGACAACCCTTCCACATGTATCGTGCAGCATTTGGGACCTTTTCAAAAAACAACAACAACAAAAAAGGAGACACCGAAATGGAATGTTTTCCATAGCTAAAGAAAACATGGTGGCATCTGAAGGAAACTGGAATGAATGACAGAAAAAACTACAAACAATTCAATGACATTCAGCTTCGTATAATAAAAACACCTATTAACATTCATCACAAAGTACAGAAAACGTTGAAGCCTCGGAGAGGCCCTGGGCCCAGATGAGGCCTGAGGTCAGAACTTAAAATGGTAGAGGAGAAGCGGGGCGGGGGGATAAAAGCAATACATTAAAAAGTTTGGGATAATTTTTTCTTTGAACCCCTCCCCGATATACACGCTCACACGCACACACACATACCCACACACGTGCACACACAGGCCTTCCCCATCCCAAATGAAAGCGAAAAAAAAAAAGAAACCAACCAAAAAAAACCAAAACAAAATGGAGTAAAGGCAGTGATAATCAACATGCAGTACTGTGCAAATATGTTGTCCATTGGAATCCTTAAAATCTGGGCAAAGACTTGATCTGCAGTTCAGGTGTACATGCTCAGTTTGATGTCCTCAAGTGTCCAAAATTGGCAGGACCTGCAGTCCACAGCTGGCTGCTAAATGCAAGTGAATCAGTTTAGCAAATTTACAACACTGATGTTGACTGTAAGAGAGGAAAATCCCAAGTACCAAACAAGTCCATCCAATGCACAGAGTACAAATTCCTTTTTTCAACAAAAAGTAGAAAAATCAAAAATACTCCCAAATGGGATACTTGATGGCACTAAGAGTTAACATATTTCATAGTTGTCAAAGTGGACTGAGAATCCTCCAGACTGTACAATAATGGAGAGATTTCACAGCTAAGTTTGACGTGTTCTTCGAATCTTCATTCTCAGGATAATGATGTCAGACATACTCATTCTATGTCCTCATTTACAGGTTCATCTTCATAATCTCTGTCGTGATCAAAATCTGGACTGTGGTTGGCTGTTGTCACTAAGGATAGTGGGCCTTCATTTTCATCTGGGTCTAATGGTTCTTCTTTAACATGCACGGGGTGCCTGGGAAAACAAAACAACAGGCAATGAGCAAGCTGCTTGTTTAAAAATGGTTTTGACAGCACGGGTGGTTTGGGGAGAAAGGCAAGGTGGTTTGGGGGTTCAGACCTGGAGGGCCAGGTCTAAGAGCTCCAGGTCACCAAGGAGAAGACCCCCAATGTCTGTGCCAGCCATGGAAGCCAAGCCAAGCACTATCTCCCAGGTAACAACCAAGAGAACAAGAGTAAACAGCCTCAAGTTGCCCCACGGGAGGTTTAGGTTGCATATTAGGAAACATTTCTTCACAGAAAGGGGGACCAAACACTGGAACAGGCTGCCCAGGGCAGTGATGCAGTCACTGCCCCCAGAAGCATTCATAAAACACGTGGATGTGGCACTTAAAACATGGTTTAGTGGTGGGCTTGGCAATGCTGGGTTAATGGCTGGACTCAATGATCCTAAAGGGCTTTTCCACGCTTAATGATTCTAAGATTCCATGAAGGCTGTGCCAGGCAGGCAGCACTCAGCTTCCCCGGGAAAACACTCTGGGAGGAGCACCTCGATAGGGTTTCCGTCTTGGGATCGAGAGAAAACGCTCTCAGCTGACACATTAAGTTAATATGATCCTTGGACAAATGAGTGGGATACGCATCCGAAGGGGAAGGCAGCGGCCTGCCAAGGCCTCGGTGCGGCACAGGCCGGGCTAATCATCCTCACTGTGTGTGCAGCGTCTCTCGTTAACATGCAGAACCTGTGAGACAACTCTCCAGAGGACGACCCCAAGTGAGGTTCTATCATTAATCAACTTCAAGCAAACACAGCAAAGAGACACCATGATACATGCTTTAAACTCCAAATTAATGCATATTTTTACAAACTGTCAATAAGGGAAGAAAAGCCCTGCCAGGAAACACAAACAGAGAGGAAAAGGCTCGCTCAACACAACAATATGATAAGAAAGCACAGTCCTAACGAGAATAATAACACTGTCAGCTGTAAACAAGGCAGAACATGATCCCCAGCTCATGGTGGGCACAAGGATGTACTAAAGAGATGAGATCTGCCAAATTTCTCATTACAGCAAAGCACATGAATAACCCGCAGGGGAATGGGGCTTGGTCATTCAAAACGGGTACGATAACAATTGAAAAATGTTGTTCGTAAATCATATTTACAACAAATCCTATACAAATACAAATTACCTTTTTCTACCTGTTTTTTTTTTTTTTTTGTTCGGCAGCTTTTGAAATGCAAAGTAGCCATGTGAGTCAATAGTGTCTTGTTGGTGGGACTTTATAGGAAAGTAGGATTTTATTGACATTACCAAGTATTAATAATGCGACACAGCGATGGAGACCCTGTTTGCTTCCTAAATAATTGATGTTGTAGGCAATCCCTTAAAATAAAGTGTTAATGAGTTCAAGTCCCACTCTGTCTCTCATTGAGTTGATATCCACCTCCAAGACTCTTGTTTTTTTCTCTGTGCAGGCTGATTTAACCCTTTCACATATGCAACATGAACGCACAATCTGAAGCACACACTTTCACTGTAAGAACTTCTTCTCTGTCTGCACAGCTTTGCTTTAAAATGAATGATTTAAAATAGCTGCATTGTATTTTATGCTTTGTGTGGATAGGAATGACAACACTGTTTGTACTCCACTGCACGGACAGACAGCAAGGATAAATCACTGAGCAGAGAAAATGTACTCAGCATCCACAGACAGACCAAAGCCAGCCTTGCCTACTTCAAGTGAGCCAGTTGTAGCCCTGTACAGTATTTATTTATTTAGGCTTGAGCCCGGATCAGTTTAGGAAGCATCCAACTTGCTGACTAAAGACAATTCTAATGTGAGCTGTGAATGCCTTTCAAGTTCCTGCATGTTTCAACTTCTTGAGTTGTAAAGTGCTGGATCAATACTTAAGTATTAACTGCACCTTCCAACTCATCCAAAGGAACAGCGGGGAGAAGTGATGCAGCATCCATGTGCACACACCTTTTCCCTTCAGGTTCACTAGTATGCATCCTATCAACACATCTCCGGGAGTGAAGAGGTTCCTCTGCATGTCACATAATTTTTGAAAAAATTACACACTGAGAGCACAGCTCATACACTTTTAATCTAACTAGTGAAAAAGGAGGGGTAAAGAAAAGACTGTAAGGAAGACAATTCACAGATCAGAGGTTAAGAATTGGTATAAACATATACAAAGTCTCGCCAGCAGACTGTCACGTTGGAGGTGTGCACGTGCTATCTGTCCCAGCAGCTTGTGGCCTCAGTGAATATTAAACTATGCTGAATACCTGCAACTAGAAAAACTTATATTATGAATAGGCTGTGGGGCCCCTCACTTGGGAGAAAACATGAAATGAAAAACAGAAGAGAAAGGGGAAAGAGCAGCTGCAATGAGAGCCCGATAAAGCCTGTGCTACTTGGCCTTTATGGAAGTGATCTTTTTTACTGCTGTTTTAATGTCAAAGTCTTGCTTTTTTGCTTTCTGGTTTTGATGCTGCTGCTGCTGGCTTTATTTCTTTTTTTCAAGTATTATTTTTGAAAACACAGAAGGGAAATTTTCAAAAGGGAGAGGAGAGCACATGTCACATGCAGCAGAGAGGCCTTGGTAAATGGACTGGGGTTTCTCCAAAGGCTTCCCAGTGTCCCAACGCATCCCCACCACCTCAGGTGCCAGCAGGTTAGACAGGTGCTCACAACGACTCCAAGAGCTGTGAAAGCTCATTTAAAGGTCCCCAAACCTTTCCAAAGCAAACTCTGCACCTCTTCTGGTTTTGTCATGAAACCAAGTGGTTTTAACTGAGGTTTTCTTTGAGGTTTGGTGTGATTCCCAGAGGTCAAAAAACAAAACTTGAGGTGTGAGAAGCAACAGAAGTTATGAAAAGCTCTGCTCAACCCTGGGTGAGACAAAGTCAGAGAGGGCCACAAAGCAGAGTCACACCACCCTCCCCCAGCACCTCACATGTTGCACAAACATCAGACAGCGAGCTTGGCAAAACCTCCATCCCCTAAATGAGGAGGTTATCTGGGTAACACAACCCCCAGGGAGAGAGCTGCAAGGAAAACAACGCCAAAAAATTCCAACTCCTTGTGTATTCTGTCAGCTGTAACCACAAAATGGCATGTGAGGAGGAAACCTTCCTGAATCCATGATTTTTCTCTAACATTTCTGAGCAACTGAAATAAATAAGCTTAAATAATCTCAAAGGTAAAGGGACACTTTCATATCCTCTCAAGAAAGTCTGAATTTCTATTTATCACCTCACCAAATCCTCAAATTGGGGAAGGAAAACTTTGGTTAGAGACCAGAGAATTCAGTCTGCTGAATTATAGAAAAGGTAAATGCTGGGTTAAGCAAAAAGAAAAAAAAGCGGAGGGGGGGGGAGGGCAAAAGAAGGCAAAGAAAAGAAAGGGTTTCCCATTTCTGTTTTTACAGCAGCAGAAATTCAGCACATTCCTTTTAAGTAGCTGCCTGGGACTCCAGAAGGGGTTAACAATAAATAACCTTGCTGAACACAGATTCCCCTTCTTTTCACATCTGAGTAATTCTTTTGTTTGTCCACTCTGGGAACAGAGGAGTTTTTAATAAAGCTGACTGTTGTTTAAAGCCACTGAGTTCTGGTGGTGCACACAGCATGGAGTAGTTTGCTTTGTGGCTACCTTTGGAGCATATCAGGATGAAAGTGTTATGTCCCCAAGCTGTAATTATGCGACTACTTTCTAGTGTTTCAAAAGGAGGGAGAGAGAAGGGAAAAAAAACCCACCCTAGCTGTGGTTCAATGTGTCATAAAAAGAAAACGAATGAGCGGTAATAAGACTTCAGCTAAAGTGTTAGACTTCTTAGCTGTCATGTTAACAAGGTCCTTTAAACCTTACAATAAAGTTTAAAGCTTGATTTCTTCTAATATACTGAAATTGTTTAAAAAATAATTTGCATTATGACAAGGAAATCTGTTCTGAGAAAAAAAATGAACATGTTGTTAACAAAGCAGGAGCATGGAAAATAAAAAGGTTTCACAGCGTCTGGAAAGTCGCTGTTGACTCATGATTTTATTTAGTAAACAGGGTAAACCCCATGAGACGTGTGAATGGTGTTCTGGCTTTAGATCCCTTCAAACTACTTAGAAACACCATTATAATGGGGAAGCTCCGAGGCTGGTATTGGAACATCACCCAGCCACATTTTACTTAAGCAAAAAGAAATGTTCAGCAGAGAACACATATATTATCAATTCTGAGAAAATGAAAACACTCAGGAAACAATCATTTCCATATTACAACAGAAAATTGGATTTTCTGGTGAATAATGAAAATGAGGCATCACTCCCCCCGACCTCCTCTCTCTCCACTATTTGTTCTGTGCCCCTCACCTTGGTATCAATGTGCTAAGAGATGATTATTAAGTGCAACAAAGGCCACAGCTATGCACAGTTCTGGAAGATGTCCTAGCCTGTTTCAACTCGGTTATTTTTCACTCCTCACAGTCTCTTCAAAGACAAGGAAACCTTAGGTGAAATGAGAAGTGCACGAACTCCACTAGCCTTGAACTTGCAAAAAAATAATTACTTGGATTAACGCAACATCATAAACGTTCATCCTTGTCTGTTAGGCCAGGAGAAACCCTTGGGAGAAGTCTTGTTTCAGGAGAAAAGCCATGTCCCTCCACTCCTCCTTCATGCCGGCCCTGCGTGGTCACGGGCAGAGGATAACAAATTGTGACTAAAACTGCCTGGAGATGAATCCGTCTGCGAGATACGGAAAGTGTGTCATGCAACGTTACTTTGGGAGAGATAATTAATACTGCACAAACAATCACTGGAAAAGCTAAACACATTATTTGAATGTTTTGAAGTAAATGGTAAAAGACAATGTTTAAATTAATTATTAATTAAAAATGAATGTTGCCATCTTTAAAGATTTTTTTTTCAAAGCACTTTGTGCACTGATTTAAAATGCTGCAATATCAAAGTATCCACAGCCTCAGATTCCTTCGTGCCCCCTCCCCTCTGACAACACATTATGCAGGTGGGAAACTTTTTTGCCATTAAATGCTAATTAGTTTCACAACTAATTACTACCGTGGTACTAGGTTAATGTTTTTTCTACTTTTTGATTTAGACTTACTTTTGTAAATCCCTTATTCAAATTACTTTGAAGTAAAAGACTACAAATTAGTTCTCTTTTTAATGTGTAATGTGAGCCCTGGCAAGCCAGCCAGTAATTTTACAGGCTGTTTTAAGGAGCAGGGGGAAGACGGGCAGCACGGTCACTCACAGGTACCCAACTGCTCCGCCGAGCTTTCGGGAACGACAGCACTTGTAAACTCCAGCTTCCTCACCAGCTGCCAATTACCCGGTGTGTGACGCGAGGGGAGGGGGGAGTTTACAGCTTTGCAGACTCACTCCATCACTCCACACACCCATCGGGGCATCACACCCTTCCTGCCTTACCCTTTCCTGCGCCTGCCCGCTGCCCGAGTACCACTCACGTTCAGCAGGGCCAGCGAGCCCCCGTCACTTCATGTGGTTATAGACGTGCTCATTACGCCGCCGTCTGTTGCTGTAATGCCCCTATTAATTCTCCTTTTGATATTTTAAGAGCAATCTATAAATCACACAGACCTTCATGTTAATGCTTAGCAAGACCGTTTTGTGTTGAGTGGTTTTTTTTTGACCCGCCAAACAAGCCCATTTCCCAGCCCCGCACCACGGGCCATGCTCATCGCATAGACCAAAGGGGAGAGAAACCACAGGTTTTCTCCAAGAAACATAGTTGCCTATGAGGTTTTGCAAGGTTTAAAGAAGAGAAGTGCAAACAAGTGAACAATTTTATAACCCTGTGTGCTTCTTGGACTGGATTGAGCTGATCAGTTTTATATGGAAACTGGTAAATGGCTCTTTTATGTTCTAATCACCCTACGCACGTCCCCAGATGGAGGCAGACGTCTGCTCTTGCTGCTCCATCCACGAAGTGCAGGAAGGAGCCAGGAGTCTCCAGAGCAACCCTTGAGCAGATGGTAGGGCAAGACCCAGAGCCAGCACGCGCCTCTGCTGTACTTACATCGCTTGCATAGGGGAACGTCCTGGACTGCTGTCACTCCCGTTACTGTTCGTATGCTCCATTGCACCATTGAGCTCTTCCCTCATCGCACTGGCTAAATTGCCCAGAGTGGGATTTCCCATGGAAGCAGTAGTGTATAGAGGTATACTGTTCTCAGCCATTGAAGCCTGCCAAGGACACAAACAAACCCATGAAGAGCCACAACTAACGTTTTTATACACTGTACAACACACTCACTCGTTCCAAAACATTCTCCACATTTACATTATTTGCAATTACAGGTTCTTTTAAATATTGTACTTTCTGATAGGTATTACCCCGGTTTCATCAAGGGAAATTTAACATCATTTAGATTGGGGTTTAAGGATTCACAGCTGTATTGGCTTATAAGAGGATGGAGCTTTCCATTCCCTATTTGGAATTACACCCCCTGGAAAAAAGAAAATGTCCTTTCCCTATTTTTGCTTTGTGAAATTATGTTTGGGGCTTTGGGGTAATTTTTGTGGCTTGGGTTTAGGCTTTGTTTCTAATGAAATGAGGAAAAAAATTGAAACTGGTTCAGCTGATAACTCCTTCCCACTGGAGTGAGCTGGCACTGAGCAGGAGCGCAGCATCACCAAGTCTGGTTTTCCTTGGGACATGTGTGAGGCTGCCATCAGCACTAACTGGATCAGAGTTGCACCAATCCACCTGAGAGCTGAACCACTCCGTGTAGAATTTTTTAAACCCCACCGACTTAATTCTTACCTTAGTTGTTACAGATCTATTTTATTTCGATTTTTGCCTTATTCTATAGAAACACTGTGCAGTGGCACACTGGAGTTAACTTTTTAAATGGAAATCTTTGTAGGAAGTGAATGAACTGTTAAATATTTTCCTTCTGATTCCCACCGTTCTGCCTGCTAATATTTACTGTGTGTCAGCATTAGCTCATGTTGACAGCACAGTCCCAGCCCGGCGCAGCAGCAGTGGGAACGCAGAAACCCCAAGCCCCGGAGGAGCCCAGTGTTTGGTGGGGATGGGAGGCACGGGGATGGGAGGCACAGCCTTCTGAGGCTGCCGCGCCCAGGGACTGGAAGGACATTTAACCATTTCACCCATCCCAGCCGGATCCGGCTGACATCATCCGCAGCCGGGCAGCCACAGACGCTGGCTCGGCAGCGCTCGACCTGCGCCAGGGAGAGGTCAGCTGGCTGCAGTGGCCAAGCAAAAAAATCCATCAGGCTGGGTCTGCATGATGCAAACCCGGCCTGTGGGTGGGGAATCCATGCAAACGTACTCCCCACCAAACGCTCTTGCCTGCTCCTAATTTGTGGGACAAAACTCCTCGCTTGTTGCCAAGCCGGCAGTTCTTCCCAGGAGAGCACAGCCAGAGACAGGGTGGGGGGAGATGGGATGGAAGGGAGGGCAGGACCAGCCCTCACTGCAGCATCTCCAGGAGCACGGCCCCTTTTATTATTCCTTACATTGACCTCTCCATGTGCAGCCCTATGTGTCACACGTGATTACAAAGGCTATTCTAACGGGGAGGATTATTTTTATCTTCTTGATTCAACAACCGGCAAACTCATTGTGATTAGGGGATGCAAAGAATGGTTCACATTTCCTGCACTTGGCAAAATAATGACAAGTTCTTCACCCACAGCGATAACTTGTAATTGCAATAAAGCAATTTACTGGGGGAGAGGTGGGACACAAGGAGTATCTATCTGTTAGGAAGATAGTAATAGGGGAGAGGGTGTTTTGGGAGCCCCTGTTGACCCACTGGGAAAAGAGAGAACTGGTGAGAACTGGTGAGAGCTGGAGTCCCCGTACCTTCCACAGACAGAGTGGGGAGAGAGCTGCTTCTTCTCCCTGGCCACGAGGGAAAACAGATAGAGGAGATGTCAGAGGGGTCTGGGTGAAGGAGAGGGGCGGCTCTGCCACCCCACAGGAAAAGAAAGCACAGCCTGCCATGCTGGCGGCACACAGCCCACGGCATGGCCCCCGCGGTGCTCAGGGGCTGTGCAAGGAGCAGGCCCTCCCAGAGCCCACAAAAGCTGAGGGCAACACTGCTCATTAATTATTAATTAGACTGAACGTAGGCCCTGGCAGGTAAGGCAGTCCTGTGTCCTAGAGGAATTTGTTGCCTGAGCGAGGTCCAAACTGCCCACGTGGCCGTATTATTTGCCCAGACCCTCTACAGCCCCAGGGATCCCACTGGGATTTTGTCTCCAAAATCCAGTGGTGGGGAGAGAAGTACGGAACCTGCTGATGTATTTTCACCCTAGTAGAGGACCTGCCTCAGTGCAATGGTTATTATTCACCTCCATTTATTAAGAGGGCCCACAGCGGTATCAAATCTGTCCCAGGCTCCTCTCTCCATCAGCTCAGAGCACACGATGCTATGGGGGGACACAAGGACGTGGCTCTCTCAGGAAAAGTGGGGAATGGAAACAGTTTGGAGGTTATCACAAAAAGACAAGAATGGATGGAGATGACGACAACGACACGTGTTTCAGAAATAAAACACGAACAGTTCCATATGATAAGCATATTAATTGAAATTAGTCACATAGTTAACAATGTGAAGAAATGCCGGATCATTTCATTTTTGCCTTTCAGCCTCATGAATGTAAAATGTGCTTGTAATCTTAATACTATTCAGGAGACAAAGCAGTCTTTAAAAATCACACTTCACAAGACTCAAGGGAAAATAAGTTACTAATGAATGGTATTTACAGTTGCTTCATTTAAACATGCTTTCCTGGGCTTTGCAGGAGATACTGCATAAAGTCAAAAAATTAGAAGGAAGGCAAAACATCATTTTCCTCCCAATAATCTGTTTCTTGGTTCTGAAAAAAGAAGTCTGCTAAACCTTCCACAAAACATGACTGCCCAAGCAAATACTCGTGGCCATCAGTGAACTTCTTGAGAAGTGACCCTCAAGAACCACCCGGGGTGCAAGCACACACGGTGTTGCCTCCTGAATTAAATCACAATATATAAGCCAGGTTTGAACCCCCACACAAACACACAGACCCCACTATAAACCAGGGCATGGTAATGCATTTGTATCTTTGGTTTATACAGCAAACACTGGCTTTACCTGGGGTTTTTGAGATCAACTCAGGAATTTGTTGAAAGCGGAAAAAGGACACAGGAAAAAGGGCTGGACACATGGACTTTTTTAGGCTGCAAGTTATTAATTTTGCACCCACACTTTGTGTAGTTCTACATTGTGAAAAAACAGAATTTTTGTCTTATGATTACAGTTTAAACCAATAAAAATGATCTTTTATTTTCTATAGGAATTGAGCCATTTATTTTTTACCAACAATAGCAAGATATGCAAAAATAGCCCTTAAAAGAAAAGAGGGAAAAATGATCTGCTTTCTCTTTAAAGCCATGAACAATAGAAGGTCACGTGCTGCAGTATCCTATCATTCAGCACATTAATAGCTGTGCTAGAGTAATTACACTTGTGGTATTTTTGCCTCAAGTGAAATTCTGAAATAAGAGGATGGAAATTATGATACTGCTGATAAATATTAATAAGTGAACTTTTAATTTTTTTGCCACAATATTCAAAATGCTAAGCATCTAGCTAATGCTGAAGCAGCCTGATATGTGTTTGCCTCCAGGGACTATGATGCTTTATGCACTTAAGAAAAAAGTTTAACGGAATTAAAATTTAATATCTAATTAGAGCAAGGCTAATATATTTTGAAATGAGTGGGGAAGACACACGCCTCTGTTGCATATTTGCTACAGTCATTAATCTTACCTGTAAAGCAGCATTGAGAGGTGTGCAGTAGGTGTGGCTGGTCTGTATGTTTTTAATAAGAGAAGGGTTACTGCATAAGAAAAACATAAAAAAGAGAGTTAAATGCAACCAACTTCTGTGCGAGTGTTTCAAGCACGTAATTCTTCCTCCCCCACCAGAAAACTAGAGCTGAGACTGGTTTTCCACATGAGTTCTCTTTAGTTTCTCTCCCTCTTTTTTTTTTTTTTAATTTAAAGAAAATATCTGAGTTTTCGGCTATGGTTATCATATTTGCCTTTACTAAATAAGGAACATCATTATCTCTTGACGTTACCTCGCCATGTGTTCTACTACCCTGCGTTAGTGGCACATCTTGGCATCTCTGCTCATTTTAGCTGTGTTCAGGAGAAATTCTCCAATTTTCGTCGTGTCTGGGAGCCCGTTACCATGTGAAGGTCCATCGTGGGGAGGCAATGATCAAAAGCATCACGGGACATTTTAAACTCTGTTTCATCCAAATGACTCTCCAAGACGCTGGCAGCGGAGTCTCTCCCAGTGGTGGGGGGCACCACAATGAGAGAGGATTTATTTGATCCATGTTATTTCCTGCCATACCAATGGCCACGGTGAGGGGCTGCCCACAACCATTGCCCCAAGCAGCCCATGGGCATGGAGGCACGAGGGCAGGAGGCCCACAGAAACCACCACACTGCCCTAAAGGCCATTTCAGTGAAAAAATATTCTGGTGTGCTATTTTGGACCCCGATTTTTGTCAACTTTATAGAAGTGGTCAGATTTAAGGAATGGGGACCATATGCGTTCTCTCTTTAGGAGGCATCCCAGTATCACTAGTTCCATCAGAGGAGAAAACAAAAAATTTAAAAAATCATGAAATAGAAAGTAGGTAAAAAAATGCCCATGCAACATATCTCCCAAAAGTTTTATCACTCACTGGGCATGTTTTTATTTTAATTTTACTCATGTGGGAATAAATTGTGGTGAGCACAGTCTGAACTGAGCCCCTTGCACAGGGACCAGCAAGGATCAGTTGTCCAGGAGAGATGGCCTTCGAGTAAAGGTCAAAGAAAATCACTCTGGGAAGCCCAGGAATATTGGTGCATGGTTGTTGTAGGCACATGATGGCCTGTTGATAATCTTTACAGCCAGTCTCACTGCATTTTCAAACTCTTTAAAGTGAATTCAGCATTTCTGTCTTGTTAAGTATCTTACTTTTTCTGATTAGGAGTTGCAAAACAAAGCATACAATTGAAAGCAAAGGAAAATATCAGAATTAAAACTTATCTGAAGCCTTTCCTTGCATATATCTGTCTTCCTGACACATCTACAGCAGCATATCTGTGCTAGCGTGGATAATTATCTTAGTCTACATTGCTCTATAAATAAATGCTTTAACAAACATGTCAGAGTAGAGTTATTACTACAGGCATTTGGATTATCAGAGTAGGACACACAAAATACACATAACAACCAAAAATTTAGGTTCTTTAGCAGCAAAGGTGATGTCACTATTTTGTGAAATGCAAGTCTACATGAGATGGGTAAATCATGCAAAGCAAAGCAACAGCAGAAAAAAAAAATTAAAGCAAGTAAAAGCTCTTACTGTGCAACAAGCTCGCCAAAGTTTTCATCAGGGCAGTATTTTCGAGGACGGCCTCGTTGAATATGACGGCCACGTTTAAACTCTTCATCATCAACAGTCCAAAAGGACCCAAACTCATCCTCTACTCTGATAAAGCACTTATGCAGTGAGAGGTTGGTGCGAATGGCACCCTGGGACAAGAGCAGCAGCAAAGGAGATGAAGTGGAAACAAAGGGACACGGGATCGGGGACAGAACAGACATCAAATACAGGGAAAAGGAAAAAGAAAATAAAATGCAATAAGCATAAGCAAATGGTTTGTGAGGGTTAATATGCATTGCCACCTAAAAGCTACTAGCATGTGATGCAACAAACACCAAGCAAGCAGGGTCAGGGTACTGGTGGGCATACAAACAGTAGTGATGAGATGTTTGTCTTGGTTTCCCTTAACTGAGACAATGCGAAACCACCTGTGGTTGGTCTAACACCAGCTAGCAGCCAAAAGCCTCTACGTTAAACTGTAAGCATGATCCGAGCTAGGCTAAGAAGTTCAAACATGGTGGACATACCCACTGATCTTTTGTGGCCTTCGTTTTTGGAACTCTAGTTCATCCACTGTCCATACTGCCCCTTTAACGTTTTCTACTCGCACAAAACACTTGTGAAGACTAAGATTATGACGCACTGCATTCTGCAGCAAGTATAAAAGAGAAAACATTCAAAAACCTTCTATGAGAAAATGCTCATCATTGTCCAAGAACAGCAGCAGCACAGTCAGCTTGACAGTTCTCATTTTGCAACGTTAAGCCCCTTCCCCTCCCCGCACCCGCTCACTTTCCCCAGCTCTTTACATCTTATTTTGCAAAGACAAAATAAATATGAAAGCTTAAACCCAAGATTAAAAATTCACGTTATTCTTATCAATTATCCCCAATGTGACTGAGAACAGCCACTATTTTAAGCATGCATGTTATAGAATACAGCACATTTCATACAGAACACAAGAGGAACATTACTTAGACTTTTTCAAAAAAAATATATACACTCTGCAAAGAGAAGTATCTCCCCTCCTGGAAAAGAAAGCAGTTAGAAAGAACAGAAAAGATTTTATGTAAGTACAGTCGACTGGATTTAGCTATGAGGCGCAGGAGCTGCTGTTGCTGTAGTTTCCCACAGCTGGGCTAATGTGATTCAGGTGCTGGACCTGCACACCCACAGCACGGGCCGGGGGCTCAGCAGCACCCCACTGGCCGGCCGGCACCAACTCCTGCCTCCACGGCTTGCTCTTATATGGAAGTTGGTTCCTATTTCTGGCAGACTACCGTAGTGACTGATCTGAGCCTCTGCCAAGTGAAAACATGAGGAGGGCTCTCTGAAACGAAGTGATAATATCCCCACAGCTCATCAGCCAGAGGGACCATGCTCATGGCATCCGACGCCCGGATGTCCACCCTGCAGCTCGGTGCTGGGAAGGATGAGCACGGCCAACCCCTCCCAAACGTGCTGAGACACAACAAGACACCTCCCTAAGGCATGGCAAGTGATAGGCTTTTCTGCCCCTGCTCCCTCTGACACGGTGCCGAGAGCCTTGTTATTCCTCAAATGGAGTGCTAGGCTTCGTCCCCGTTTCAGGAGTTTCCTGAGCAGACACCCTGCAACAACAGTTGGACCCATTGGTCTTAAAGGTTTTTTCCAACTTAAAAGACTCTATGATTCTACAAAGCCATTGTTCATGGAATTCGTAGGAATTTGTACATGGAGCTTGTTCCCAGCACTGCTGAAAGGGGCTTGGGAAACAGGAAAAACAGAAGAAGCCATTTGCTGAAAATCTGCAGGCGAACAAACTCCATCCTCACTGGCACCACTGATTCAGTCAATCTGGTTGACTCGTTAGCAGGCACAAAGCCAGCCAAACACATGGCCTGGGTCTAGGCAACCAGGAGACGACAGTTTTTTTTCCTTCCGACATCATCCTCTTCTTTTTTTTTTCCATGAACATGGGGTCTGGATGGTGAAAAGGGAGCTCTAATCGTGAATGTCTAAATCACTGTGCAAACAAAGGGTAGCACAGAGCATTTGTCATGTAAATCAGGAGGCGGTGGTGTGTGTGCTGGGAGGGGAAGGCAAGGAGTCTTCTGCTCTTTCTCCAATTCCTTGCCATGCCTAGTGCAGTCCCTACTCCCTACACTCTTACATTGGTAGGAGTGGAAGATCTGGGGTTTGAACTGCCTTTGCTCAGCAGATGCTTGCGTGCAAACTCATCTCCTATTGCTGTAGGTGCCTGATCCAGGCACTTCAGCTTTTCCACACTGATCTGCTTCTGAACCGGTGAAACAATATACCTTGAATATGGTTTTCCTCTCAGCAAGGCACAAATTTAGCAGAAAGTCAACCTGTCCATCAGGCCTGCTTCCTTCTCCTCTTATTTTCTTATGCTATTATTTTTTAACAGTGGTTTTTCTCCCCCTCCCACCTCTTCCAGATTTCAGTACTGTTGACATTTTTGGCAAAATCCCTGATTTTGAGGTGGAGGAAAAACATGTAAACGCCCCACACCTTACGAGCTGGAATCAGCCAGCTCAGCAACTGCTGGTGGGTGCCGCACCACTGCAACCCGACACAGGGCTGCCAGCCCACATCTGGGTAACTCAGGCAGTTTCCTGTGAAAATGGGAACGCTGTCAAGTCTGGAGCAAAATGTAAGAATAATAATGCTATTTCCCCTAGTGAAAGTTGATCTTGTGGTTCATACAGCAGTTGATCAAACGCACACGGCAAAGCCCAGCGAAGGGAGTCCTCAGAGTTTGTAAATAGTCTCTAACGACAAGGCTGAGCAGGAATATTTGTGTTTTTCTTTAAATAAATTTAATCTTGGAGAAATACTTTACAGGCTGTTCTTGTTCTCTTGAAGTTTATTTGCAACTGATGGTTAAAGCTGTGGGACAGGGCTCTTGCTGGATACGTTGAGACAGAGAAGCTGAATATTTACAAGATACCCATGAAGTGTTGCCCTCATTTTCTGTTTTCCATGTGATCACTTATTTAAGGAGTTCATGCCAGAAAAAAATTGTTGTGTTTCCCCTGCCTCTGGATACTTGCTATCTAACAGTTTTATTTGAACAATACCCCAACGTGTCAGAGCCACACCTGCAGCCTGTGCCTCATGGCTGTGACTCAGTGCCAGCAAATTACTCCAAAAAATAAAAGCAAACAGACACTGCCTCTGACCTGTCAGAACCAGTTCACAGTGCTCCCCCAGCAATCAGCTTAACAGAAAAATTAGGAGCTATTATTGTAAGATTATATATTTACCTTGTTAAAAATATTTGTATGCAAGCCACTTTTGCAGAAAAATTACCCTGAACATGCTTGAATGTAGTAAATGAAAGGGTTTGTTATTTTAATAACTGCTCAGGCTCTGCCGTACTGCATTTTGGGAAAGAGGTTCATTTTTTAAAGGTCTTTATTCTTGCACTCTTCTCTGTTTTTGAAATAGGGCTCAGGGAAGCTTGTCCACACCAAACCCTGACCCTAAACTTGGGGAACAGTGACCCAAATGCCCCCTAGGCATTAGCTGAAGGTGAGCACAAATCAGCACATATATATTCAAATTACTCTGATTCTGCAATTAGCCCCTTGTGCTCGTTCTGCGCCCCGTGGGCTTCCCGTCATGCCAATCCAGAGCTGCATTTTCATCCCTGCTATTCCTGGGGGCTGGCAGCAATCTGAGTAGTTTTCAGCATGAAAACCTGCACTACTCCAACGAGTTGTCTATTTTGCTGGTGCATGTGGGGGTGAAGCTTTTCTTTCCTGTTACATGTACCAGGACCTGGACACCTGCAGAAGGTCAAGGCGTGCAAGGAGGTGTCTCCAAATGGCACCTGCCTCCCTGGGACCCACAGTGCCCTCCTACAAGCCAGAAAATGTGCAGCTCAGCCTCTTTGCTCCTCTTCTGTATCTGCAGTGGCTTTTGGGACTGAATTTAATGGGATGCCAAAAGCTAATTCCCAAAACTAGCCTCACAAGAAATACAGCCTGGACTGCCTGCTGCCTTCTTCCACTGCTCCCTCCACTTCCCTTTGCTGCTGGAACTAAATAGGATTTTTACTTTAGCACCCACACCTGCAGCTGCTGAAAAGTCCTACTGGAACTACTCCAGCAGCAAAAGACAGGCAGGTCTAAAAGGATCTTAAATCAGGGAAAGTTAATTTCCTTTCTGGATAGTAAGGAAGCTGCAAAGTTAAACACGGCTCATGTTTTCCAACTGCAGGGAAGAATCAAAGCAGCAATCACAGAAAGTTTTCCTGAACTTAAGAGCTTCTAGACGAGGGCTGAAAACGTACAAAATTGTGCTGGGATCTGAATGAAACAAAAACCATGCCACTAAAAACCACGCTAACTTCCAAGGACCATTTTTAGCTCCATCCGCTGAAGGAATTAATCCTAAATGCAGGCTGGGACAGGAAAAACAGAGAGAGCTGATGGAACAGCATGTATGGGACCTATTCATACTACCTGGTCATTTGAAGTTCTTTGAGAACAACAGAGCTGTCTGGATTAAGAGAGATTCCAAGCACCAGGGTACAGTTTTTACAGCAACACAACATCCTGTTATTTGATTCACTCATTTGATTGCACTGGATTCAGAAGTCATTATGACTACTTAAGTGCTGTATGTAAAGTGAAAGAGTGGCCCCCCAAAACACAGAATAAAACTAACTCCCCAAACCTCTTATCTAACAGTATCTGTGATAGTTATTGAAGGAAATTAAAGTGCAAAACCCCACATTTATTTCTGTTAAAAGACATTTCTTATTCAGGAGCTTGTTTCTTGCATATTAAATTCAATCAGCTTCTGCTGTGTGATTAAAAAAAACAGAGAGGAAGTTTATAACAGCTGTTTAGGTAGTTAAGAGTCAATCGACTGAGGAAAGAAATCCACTGATCTATAGATCCTAGGGAAAAAAATGCTTGTTGTGATTACAACCTGCATAGCTAAAAAGATGAACAGTGTATCTTCTTCTGACACAAGAACTTTACCTCTTTTTTTTTTTTAATTTTCTAATACGTTCCGGCTGAAGAGCCTGAGTTTCCCTGCTCGTAGCAACCACACAGAGGAACTCATGGCATAATCACAGAACATAAAAGCCAATAATGGGGATTCAATTAGTGGTTTTCAAAGGCAGATAACTTTTTTTCTGCCAAATCTCAAATTGTTCCTGCAGATAAGGCACCCGGCGCATGTCGAAATCAGCCGATCTATATTTTTCACGTCCCCATGTCGGGACAATTTATGTCATCAGCAAGGTCTGTTCTGTACACGGCAGAGAGCAAAGGCAGGAGGTGGGCTCAGCCTTACCTTCCACGTCGCCGCGTTGCGTCGGAAGTAGGCGAACATTCGCGTGAACCAGTTGTAGATTTCGTTTAGTGTTAGCTGTTTTTCGGGAGATTCCAGGATGGCCTTGTGGAGCAAAGCGATTGCAAGATCAGTTACGAGCACACCAGTACAAAACACGCTCACAGTTTTACTTTGCCAGATATAAAAGAAGGAAAGAAAGGAAGAATGAAAAAGAAGAGATTTGGAGTAAAAAATCCAAAGGAGGGTTTTCACAATATGAACTAAGATTAATGGCTGTATTTAACAGTTCAATGGCAAAATTCAAAATGGAATTATCTAATTGTTTTGAGTTTTTATTTCTGTTTCCTTACAGAAATATTAATTTATTAGTCATTCATAAAGCAGAATCAAAGAGAAATGCAAAACATTTCACTAGCTGATTAAAGCTCAGTAATTATTTAGAGCTCAGATTAATTCTAGGGATCAGAGATTACTGTAGCTTGTGATAATTGACTTGCCATCTTTAAACAGGCTCATTTTCACTGTTGTGTGAAATGAATTTCCTAATAATCACATCGTATTGTAATACTTAATCAAAAGCAATTATGTTATATATTGCAGTTCTAAAAACCCTTATAGTAAAGGTTTGAGCATTTGAGCACGCTTACATACCAAAGGTTTGAAAATCTATTTAATCCAGAGTGTGCACATATAGGGAGATGTATTTTTTCCTAATCCAGATGCGTGTGTTTGGCTCAGCTTACCTGTCTAATTAAAGATGCATACGTGAATGGTGGTCTAACTTCTGCGTTCTTATAAAATTCTTGGTTCTGGGCAATATCTGCTAAATAAGAGCAGTTGTTCTGTTATCATCACAGCCCGATGCCGCCGGGCCGCGGGCGAACGGCAGGGCTGTGCCAGCAGAACCCCTTTACCTGAAGAAATGGGGACGTTGTACTTGTCCGAGTACCGCCTCCGGATGGGTCCGACGTTGTGCATGCTCGTGGTAGTGATGACTGACGGTCCCTGCGTGACGGGAGTGATGGGCGCAGTCGGGGTGGTGGGAGTATGAGGTAAACTCTGCGGAGACGCCTCGGACGCGGTCTTGGAGAGCGTGACGCTCGAGACCAGATTCAGCTGCGGGGGGAAGGACGAGGGGTGTGATTCAAACAGCATTTCTGGATGATTAAGGGCTGCAGAGGGAACCCTCAATACTGGAGTGTCCCTCAGTTCTGAGCAGACACCGCAGCTTCAGCACGAAGTGCTGCTGTAACATCTCCATTAAGAGCCAGCAAAGGGAAATAAATATAATAAATACATATATACATTTCCAAATAGGTTTAAAAAACAGAACTATATAGCCTGCTGCCTAAAGAACAAATCATGAATTTTTATCTAAACCTTAGAAGAAGATCTCGCACAGTACACGATCATTTTAATATTTTACTTAATGTTTCATTGTTTCACAGTCTAAACCCCACACCTCTCTGATTTCCATGCTATCATTATGCATGGCTTCTAATCAGTCTTCTTGGTATTTCATTGAAGGCATCAGGCTTAAAATAAAAGGCAAGACTTTCCTAGGGACATGCTAGGGAGAAACGCAATCTCTCTCTTCAGCATTTGGGCTTTTTTTTTTTCCTCTCTGTTCATCCACTTTAAAAGCAAAGCCCAGAGTTAGGTTAACACTGGAATAATTTAATTAATCACAGTGCATGAAATACTGTGAGCATTCAGCCCAGCACAAGTGGCACCACTCTGTTTTTCCCTCCTCAGATGGAAGGCATTGGTGTTACCTGCACGAAGCCCGGCCTCACTGGTGTGGCAGCATGCCACAGCAGGCTGTAAAACACACCTGCCTCCAGGATTGGGTGTCAAACCCAGCTCCAAGCTGACCGTTTTCGATACACAGCCCTATTTATATAACCAGCATCCACATTCCTCCCCAAACCTTTCTTTTTGCCCTACAATGTCCTTTGAAAGGTGACGCTCCATCTCAATAGGTTGCTACTGCTGAATTATTTTAAACAAACAATCCGATCCCTTAACTACAACATCAGAGAAGACATCTGAGAAAAGGCCTCTTTGACTACTTTCACATTTCTTTCCCTTAGGCAGTTTCACGAATAATATTGGTGAAATCCTGACCCCATTGAAGTTGGTAGCAAAATTCCTACTGAATTTAACAGGGCCAGAATTTCACAACTTTTGTTCATGATTAAAATTCCTTTTTTTGCTAGACATTAAACCTTCTGAGATGAAGGCAAGGCACACGACGCAGCTATGCCCCTAAATATCTCATGTTTATCCATAAGGCACTGTATTAATTTTCCTTGTATGAAAGTAACCAGATAAGAAAACTCCTATTAGCATCCCTCATATGAGTTAATAGCCACAAATAATATTTCTTTTTAAAAATAATAGGATTTATCCCAAACAAAGGTAGTGGAAAATAAAGAGCTGTAGTATTACAGAGAGGATACCAACAAAAAAAGCCCATCGCCCACAGAAAGGGCTCAGCTGAGGGAAGATAAATTGTGATTGCCTGTCCTTCCTGATAGTGAGAAGGAGCTGAGGGAAACCCCAGCCACAAACTCCTGGCACAGCCTGGATGCTGCTCCAAGGGAAGAAGGTGGTGAGCAGCAGACGTGCAAACACCCACCTTTTCCTGCAGGTGTTTACAATTGAGTCCTCACCTTCCAGTGGGAAATATTTACCACTTCGTGGCAAAGCCAGGGAATGTGAACCCAGAGAGGGATGGTGCAGGTGCTGAAATGGAAGTATTGATCCCTGCTCCAGCATGAACCACTACCTGCAGTCTGGAGGTTTAAACCCTCCTGGTGCCATGCACTGCCACCACGTGCCACCCAGTCAGCTCGTTGACTGGCCTGATTTAAGGACACTGATTAGGGACATATATATAGTAATGTCTCCCTGTTATCCATCTATTACATATGATAAAAGGACCAGTGATGATAATAATAGTGCAACTGACAGGTCTCACCATGAAATTAAATCTACTGTATTTTATCTCAGTTTCTAAATGGACATTTTAACAGTCCAATAACTGCGAAGAAATCTGCATCAATTTTAAGTGCCCTTCTCAGTGCAGGCTCTGCAGCCGGGCCCTCCTGTTGGAAAGATCACTGCTCCTGCTTCATCATTACGGCTCCCAACTACTCCATTTCAAAAGAGTCCCCTTCCTTTTTCAGCATGTAAAAACTTAACATTTAATCTGTTTCTACTAGGGAACCTTGAGAAAGGATCCACAAAGGTCAGCATTCCCTGCTTAAAGAATCTGAATCAAGTTAAATTTCTTTAGGCTTTTCAGTGTAGGTAGCGACAAGGAATAAACACAGAAGAGGATGAGCAAAGGGGGGGTCTTTAACAGGCTTGACAAATGACACTGTGATTCACACCCACTGCTGGGCTGCCACTAATAAGCTACAGAGGAAGCAGCCAATCTCAGCTAATTACCAGATAAAATTGTATTGTAAGGACTCTAATTAGGAGATGCTTATGGAGGTGATCTAATGATTAAACGCTGCATCCAAGTGACCCCACCATCAATGTGCAGTGGTGCAAGATGTCACCGGAATATTTTGTAGAAACAGTAATTTTATTTCAAGGAGGGGAGGCAGTAATATTTGTAATAATGGCTATGAGGTAAACTAATTAAAAGACAGTTCCTAAAGGAAGACTGTGGCTTTGAGCAGCTGTGGCCGTTCCAAAACAAAGTGCCAAATCTCAACAGAGGAGCTGCAGTCAAGTGGAAAATTTCTGCCTGACCTCTGCTCTCGCTATTAATTTGCAGGAAACCTAATGACACATATACATATTCCCACAAAATTGTTCTAATTGCTAATTTGCCAAAGGAGCCCAGTTTCCAAATTAAACATGACTGCAGTCTGTGAGGAAAGAGAGAACAAAAAGCTGGAACGCAGCGAGTCTGCTGCGTTTCACCTCCGACGACCATTTGTGAGCCTGAACCAACAAGTTAATGAAACACGACCTTGTCCATCGCTAGCGAAGTTTTTCCATTTTCCGTGTTTTATTTGATGACACTCTCCTCTTTCAGCTGGGTTCCCCAAACCCGAGCCAGGGTGAGGGAGGAGAGGGCTGCGCTCCCTCTGCAGCCTTTCGCTGCTGCTTCCTTTGTTGCATCGATAGCGCCAAGGCTGAAAAATCAGTTGTGAATTAGAGCAGAATAACAAATTATGAATGGTGTTGGTTTTGTTGCCATCTTGAATTATTAATCTGAATGGTAAACTATTAAATCTTAATACTGGCATCAATTAGAAACCTGGAAGCGGCTGTGGATGATTGTGCAGGGCAAAGATCAGGGAGGGACTGGGCTGGGAGGGTTTCTTTTCCTGATGGAAACTCTACACGGTTTCTCCCTGTTTGCATGTGCTATTTAAAAACAAGTTACTATGATTAGAAAAGTTGCTCGCGTTGGTATTTTGTACACAGGCTGTTTCCCACATACCGTAATTTTTGGATGAGTATCACTGCTGGCAGAGGGGAGGGAGCCCAAGTAACAGAGTAAGCACTTCAACAAGCAAGAACTCTTGCACTGCAGCAATGCACAACATGGGCACTCCCAGAGTACACCCTTGCACCAAGGAGTTAAAATGTTTTTGTAATATTTGTCCTGGGAATGGGGGGAAGGAGGATTTCCTCCAGCCTTTAAAAAACAACCAAATCCAAAAATAATAATAATAAAAAAAAACCCAACAGAAAACCCACCAAATCCCACAACAGTTGTAAGTCCTAAAATTCTGCAAATTCCATCACTGAACTTTGTTGATTGCTTTGTTCAGTTTTGGTTTTTGAGAATATTTCCTCGTACTGTTTTGACTTGGTCATTCATAACTGCCATAACTGTTTCAGCGTTCAAAGTCCTGCTTAGGACTTTGTTACTAACCCTCCCTTTCAAGAAATAGTCATGTCTCTCTATTAAAGGTGAAAACTGAGTCATTTGCTTTTTTCCTTTAGATATAAACAAGGCACCACTCCATCACCCTGTAAAATAGATTTCCAGTTAGTGGCTCTCCCATGAGGACTAAGTCTGATTTCTTTTCGTGTAAATGTTTTACATGACAATAGTGGCTGCACATAAAATAGCACTGAAACTATTTTAAAAGAAAAAGAAAATATATATATGTTTCTAAGGGTCACAGTGAGGCCAGTACCCAGTGACTCCTCTGCAATGGGTGCTGCTGCTCTGGGCCCAGCTGGGGCTGAGAACTTATCTGCACTGAGTTCCTGGGACCGAAATACTTTGGAGAAGATACTCCTTTTCTTGACAGTGAGGGTGAGAGAGAAAGTGAATGCTGGGTCTAAAACTTTGTTCAATGCTGTGCTTTCCTCTCCCTGTTTCAGCCTGGACACATTAGTATATTGGATGCAGAGCCTGGCAGGCAGCAATCACTTAGCAGGTGTTGTTATTGGCAGGAATACTAAGGAAACTGAAGCTGAGGAGTGAGACTTAATGAAAACCAGTATATAAAAACAGCTTTTGTTGTGCTTGAGAATCTCTCTTTATTGCTGCATATCGTTATTTTTTCAAACTATAAAGTACGGCTACAGCAGTTAAAATGCTCAGTCATTACCTCAACAGTTAAAAGACTCTTTTTTTTTAATGCTTTGTTATTACAGTTGCTAAAAACAGTATTTCAAAACAATCATAACTGCTATGGTTATGGTAAAAAAAATACATTAAAGAAGGGATATCTAACAGTGGATCTTATTTAAAGTGCCAGAAGGGTCTTTAAAAGTTTTCTGTCTGTTTTTAAAAAAAGATTGTAGCACCTAGTATGAAGAATTACTTGTTGGTTGATGCTTTTTCCTTCTCCTTCCCTTCCTATGAACTTCGACACAAGTTAATCCTCCCAGAAGAAAGCACATTTCCATTTGAACCTATTATGCTGATGGCTAACACCGATGAAAACAGCATGTCAGGGGGGTATCTTAATAGCAAAACCAGGATGACAGTTCTTCAGAAATCGCTGTTCCGGCTTTTGTGTTGTGGTTTTGTTTTTTTTACCTTGAAAAAAGTTCACCTTACCAAAACACGTCACAGCATATTCTGTCTCGTGGCTTTGTTCTCACTTTACTCAGGCCCCTCAGTCCCACCAAAACAACATGTGCAGCATGAATGGGAACAACGCTGCCTGCTCCAAGTGCTGAGCTCTGAGATAGCTCTGTTTCCTTTTAAAGTGCTGCCACTGAGCATTTTCATTATAAGGCTGGGTGTTTTTAAAGGTGATCCTTACTGCCCCAGTTCCTGGGATGTTCCCCACCACCCCAGACCCCTTCCTGCCTGCCCAGCAGCCCCTGGGGAGCTGCACCAGACATTGACAGCACCTTCCTGCCCATGCAGTCTGCCAATGATTTGGGCCATCACTGCGATGCTACACAGGAATGTGCTCAAGTCTCATTGACTTTAGCAGGACTAGAGAACTTTACTGAGCAGATATCTTGGTGGGCTGAAATGCAGGGGCCACTCAACCATCCCTCCCAAGCTCAAGATTACTGCAGAGCTAAAGACACCCAAAGGTGGGGATGGGATGGATGGACACAGCTAAATCAGACAAGCAACCCTTTCCCAGAGCTGAGTGAGTTTTGAATTGATGCACAACCACCAAGAACTTGGCTGTGGTCCAGCTGGTCCAAAGTGGTCAACACCACCCGCTCAGCTACTGTCTGAAGCCCAGAAGGCAAAGATGGCACAAGTGGTCAGAGTGGATTACACGTGGCACATGGTTAACACAGATGCTCATACACCCTATTACCTGCCGGTAACAAAATAGTTTAAAACAAGCATTAAGATCCTTTAAGCAGAATAAAAACATTTTCTCAGTCATGAAAAGGCTGTAATTTTAAATCCCAACTCACTGCTATGTTTGGATTCGCAGCTGCTTTTTCCTTTAAAATCACCAAAGTACTGTAATATGTTAGTTCTATCACACACCTTGCATTAGTTATGTTGGCAGAAAAAAAATTAATTACTGGATGTAAAGACTACTTTGCAGTGCAATAATGGTCATCAGATCTTTTTACCAAAGTCCTATCCCACTGAGTTAAAAGGACGAGGGTCTAGCAGAGTCTATCCAATGCCTGTGTATTTTTTTTTCACTAGGAAAGCACAATTTATGCAAAACACTATACTTCTACATTTTATAATTAATTTTCAAATGCTTCACCTATACATATTTTAATAATTTCTGATTTATCAGATGGTATCTATAATAAATTTTTCTATATTTCAATAAATGAAAAGAAGGCAGTTTCAATCCAACAACAGAGTGCCACACAATATAGGCCTGTCAGGCACCAATTTTTACTTCTAACATGTAAGTTAAAGGATAAGGAATTTATAATGCTGCCTGTGAACGAAACCACTTTTCATACACAAATGTGATCTTTTTTTTTCCAAAGGGTAATACAACAGTACATTTACATAAACTAATCCAAACAATCTATGTATTTGACAATGGCAAACCTCACACAGACTGCCTATTGTTGGTTTACATCTTGGAGTTCTTTATGTTGGCTTGTAACACTGCTCTAGCTGTCAAAGGTTTGACTTGGACTCTAAATAAATGGTTATAGAAGTGCTGTGCAGCGATATTGGACTTCTTTGCAAAAGAAAACCTGCTGTGTATGAATTCAAAAGCTATTAATTTTTCAGTCAAAAATATTCATGCCTATTTCTTTTAATAAAGAAACACTGTGCTGAGCAACTGAGAGATAATGTTGACTAGTGGTACAGAATTTTCAATAGAGTAGTTAAAAATAAATTTAGTAGGAGGACCCCAACAAAGCTATAATTTTCCAGAATGTAAAACATTTTTAATACTAATCAAGACAGCCCTTTTCCCCCTGCGTTCAGGGTTTTTTTCCTGCCGCTTTTCCCTGTTTATTGGCTGTTAACACTCATCTTCATGGCGACACCGCCTGGTATCTCCACAGCCTACGGGACCCGCCAAAGCTTCCTGCCCTCGGCGGCCCGGCATCGATCACGAGCCGCCTTGCCAAACAACGCTCGCCTTCTGATGATTTCCTCCCTTCGGTTTGTAATCCTTCCTCCTGAGGGGCACTGCTGTTATGAAAGGCCTCAAGGCAGAGTGCTTTGAGACTCCCAGATTATTCCGCTGTTTTAATTTTTAATCCAGTAAGAGCTATAGAAACCAAACCTCCTCCCCATTTCTGTTGGGTCTACACACTTTGCCAACAATGCGCTGAAGCATTTGCATTCAGGCTGGGATGGATGTGAGGAACTAGAAGAATGCTATTTTTATAGACACTGCCAGTAGTTTCTACTCTAGAGGGCTGGTGTCCACTGGACCAAGCAATTTTAGGCATCTCAACAGCTTAAATGGAAGGGTTTGTACCTACCACTCAACTCGCTCCAAAAAGGAAAGGAAATTTCCCGTTGACTTTGACATCTGCTCCAGTGTTACTGAATAGCCTGCAATTTTCTATCTAGTAGCCTCCCTATGCACTTCTGCAGCCATTTATTTCCAACTACATGGAAACTGAGAAATCCTTTTCTAGTAAAAATGTGTGCGCGAAGTGTTTAATGATTTTATGTTCTCTATCTCTGTAATGTGTTCTGTTTCAGACATTAATTTTGTCTACCAACTGCATCTTGGCAGGCTACCATATTTGCTGGGTTAATAGTCTGACTCCTTTTTATTTCTATCACCATAAATCACACATATATGGGTGTGTGTTTGCTTTATTTATAGAAAAAAAATCAGTCAAAACAGATAAACCAATACTTTGTCATTATGCTGCATCATTGCATATTGATTAAAATTGCTGGTACTAACTATAGATTGTCAACGCTCAATTAATTTTCACACAATGACTCAAAGCAAAATCAAATAAAGCCAGTGTACCTTTAAATCTTACAAATCTTAAAATCAAGAAGCAAAGCACCCTCTCCATTTTGAATAATCATTGGAAGCTTCCAGGAACATTTTCAGCATTAAGAGGCTGAGAGAAAACAACAGCTGAAGAAGGGTCATTTCAGTCAGGGAAGGAGATGCAGGATTTTCCTGGGTTTGGGAGTAACCTGGAGTTTTCTTGGGCTGCAAAGCCCCTTGCTTCCCTGCTCCCCCTTCTTTAAAGAGCAACCTGGGGTAGAGGAGGTTTCCCTTCTCAGTTTCAACAGTATAAAACCTGATACTGGGTAACTGTGATTATCATCAAAACGTGCAGTTAGAGTCACTTCTACAGTAAATGTCTGTCAGACCGGGAGAAAGCAAAATAAATATACTAAATATAATTTAATTACAACTCCTTCCTAACACTTCCTAAGGTTTCATCCAAGTCAGACTGATGCAAAGCAACTTATATGAGGCCAGAAAAAGGCCCAATGCATCAGCTTTGGAACAAAACTTGACTTTGAAACTCCCTGAAGAAAGGGGGATGACAGAACTCAGCTGCACTTCCCATCTCCTCCCCACACCCGGCTCTAAAGAGGGCCAGGCTCCACAGAGCGGGCTCCTGTGGGGAACAGGAAAGAGAAGTTTGTTGGGAGGTTTGGTTTTTGCTCTCAGCACAGTTCGGTACTTACGGGCTGAGGGGTGGCTTTTGGTTCAGTCGACTTCACATGCAGGTGTGTCATCATGGCTTGCAGGCGCTCTTTATCTTTTGCAAGCTGGAAGGGGAGAGAAAAAAAATATTCTCTGTTAGTCGTACAAATAAAACCTAGTCTGCTTATTCCTAATTAAACAGCTGGCACCGATGCACGAGACAAAAGAGTTTTATTGCTGAGTAGTTTGGAAATTGTATATGGGCTATTCGTGAGGTAAAGCGAACGCGTGGTGCTGGGTGTCACCACTTCCCAAAGCAAAATGCATTAGCCCTCGAGTGAGAAGAGCTAGACCTGCTGGCACCAAGAGCTTCACTCCAGCCTTGACAGCTAAAAGACAACAGTGAATCATGTTTATTAACCAGCCCCACTCCAGCTCGGGAGGCGCAGCAGAAGGAAATAAGGCAGTGGTTCTAGGATGCTTTTTTCCTCCTTATGGAGCAGGGAACAAGTGGCACAGATGGGCTGTGGTTTCAGGTCATGCACAGGCAGCGGTGGTTAAACCACACAAGGCACCTCCACAGGGTTCTGTGGGCAGCCCTGGGTCCAAAAGCACCTTGATTTGACTTGAGTAGGTGGCAGAGCCCTTGGTGGGTCACCCTGGGCAGGCAGGCTGGGACCTGAGCAGAGGCACCCTGAGCACGGGGCAGCACCTGCTGTGGCAGCTGCCAGCATCCCTCTGGCATAAGCCTGAGGGCAGCAGGGTGGGAAAGGCTGAAAGCAGCAGTAATTGCCCCAAAATACTCATCCCTGGGCATCCAATGCCACAGGACTGATGTTGTCATCCTTTCTCACCAGCCTTTCAGGCCCAAGGGTTGGGGAGAAGTTCCTGCTCTCAATGTGTCTTGCTTTTTATGGTTGATAGCCACACAGCTGGAGTCTTGGGATCACTGGTATGCATCCATAGCCTGGTTGGCTTTCCAATGCATTTCAATGCACTGGACAGACACTAAATTTCATTATTTTTGGAAACAATGTGTAAATAGGACTTTTGTTCCGCTGCTCTTTAAAAAAAAATTGCAGTGGAAAGATATTACGAATACTAATGAAAACGGGGTGCTGTTAACCTGCATGCCGAACATAAAGGTTGCTGCTTCCAACAGGACCTGGATCAGGTTCTTACAAATGCCAGTTTTTGCAGAGCTGAGTTTTTGCTTTAGACAAGCTGGATTCCTGGTGCCAAGAGGAGAGCTGTGCTCACATTCCAGCAAAACTTTAAACAACCTGCCCACCTTATCACTGTCATCTGTTTGTAGCAGTAAAGTGGGGCTAAGGGTATATAAAAGGAGACTTGGTCATAAATCCCCACTCAAAACCTTATGGCCAAGGTTGTCCTGCTCTTTGCAAGGTGAGGGGTTTCTGACCGTGCCATGATGGGATAAAACTTGCCTCTGGAGTTTCCAAGACAGGAATTAAATAAAGGAAAAAATGGTGTCACTGCACTTTGCAAATGGCTCCTCTTCTTTTGGTCAAAAACCTCAATGGCAAGAGAGAAAACCTGACACCTATGGCAGATCTCCTGCAATCTCATCCTGATCTGAGCTGGACACTTCACGGGAGAGCTGAAGGCAGCGACAGGCTCTTATCACAGAGCTGCAGCAGGAACTTCTCCCTCTGAGAGTCCTCTGAGAACCTCTCGAGAGAAAGGAGAGGGCTCACCCTCAGCTGCTGTGCTTCATACAAAACAAATTAAGCCAAGAAATAGCTGTGCTCTCCAAGCAGCTCCGTTGTGCAATTCCTCATTCCTAGCAGTCTCCGGGCACATGGGCTGCTTGGCGGGGTCATGTGTGCATTAAATTTTGGTCTGCAGGCTACTGCAGAGGAACAACATCTCGTAGCCAAAATAAATAAAAGGCAGGCACCTGAGAGCTTCCTGCCAGCCCCGGCGCGGCGGCAGGAGGGGATGGCACCCGGGCAGCACAGGGCACACCCTGCTGCTCTTCCTCCAGCCCCGCGGCGAGGGAGAGTGGAGAGGGGCACCTCCCTCCCACCGCCAGGGTCCTTGTTTGTAGTGTTTCCACTCATCGTCTCAGTAATGCTTTTAATGCCGAATCTGGTGCATGGAGGTTATTAAAGATCCTCTCGACATTTCAGGCAGACACACGCTAGCATTTTGTCATAGTCTAGGAATTCAAACACTCACCCTGTTAGGCAGGAGTTTAAATTATGAAAAATAGAGGTCTCTTGGTTTCAAAGCACTGAAGAGAAGTAAAAAAATCTGAAGAATTTCTTTAAACTGTTTTTCCCTTAGGTCAGGAAGCAGTAGTGATAGAAAACTAGAGTGTCACTAGTAGCCCCTCTGGTCAGTGGGGTCAAACAAAAGAAGCCATGAGGGCTTGCTCAGCCACTGGTGGGAGCAAATTCTCACTGGTGGCAATCACTGGAGTGTAGATGGTCCAGAAACAGGGATTAAGAGTCAACAGGCAGGAAAATGCTCTTGATCTACTGATAATGGTGTTGGGCAAGGACAGTTCTGATGTGGAGGCAAGAATCTGCACTGTACATGGGGCCTCAGGAACACAACACAGTCCCATCTTAAACTTCCTTCTTTCTTCCTATATCCATTTGGAAAGCTCTGCATGATGGGAGTTTCCAGATGGCCATCCAATTCTCCATGCTAAGCCTGATTTTGTGAGACTTTCTTCACCTCTGGATGCACAATGTGAGTGCCTAACTGTGATTCAACCAAAAATACATCCAGAGCAAGGTACGAGCTTGCAAACTTGGACACCAAGACACACAGCTTGCCCTGGAGAGCTTAAATCCTAAAACTATACCAGTAGAAAAGGCAGGAGAGGGAAGCACAGAAAGCACAGGCCAGAACGGGCTCCAGACAAGGCAGTGACCAAGGAGCAAGAGGAAAGGCATTAGAAACATAGATGATGGAGAAATTGTACAGGAGGAAAATCAGACAGAAAATAAAGGCAAGAATCAGGAATGGGAAAATGAAAACCCAGTGAGGGCATTCAACAGGAATGGGAGAGCACTTCAGCAGCAGGATTTTGGACAGACCAGGGACAAAGCAGAAGGAAGCCAGTCACAGGCAATGCAAGAGGCAGCCAAACACAGCCCTCCCATTCTGTGCCTAGTTAGGCTGTGCACTAGAAAGGTTTAGAATCCACTTTTCAAGAGTCTCAATGGATGCTGTAGGAAAACACACCCAAGCAGTGTTTCCACTGCACTGAAAATGGCCAGCTGCCGTCGTTTTCTCCCATTAGGAGACACTTCTCTAGACTTATCATAGTGCTGTTGCTATCCTGAAATGTTTTCCCACTCAAAGGTAGTCCTGCAAAATGGATGACCTATTCCAGCTAACAACTAGCTAAGGACAGGGGTACGTTCCTGTGTTTGTGTTTTACCCAGCAGCACAATTTTCACTATTTATAATGGCAACAAACGATCATGTCAAGATAGTTTAAACAAATGAAACATGAGAAGATTCCTACCTTGCCTGTGATTTTTGAAGTATGTTTGCGATGGAAATGCTAAGACCAAACTTTGAGATTTCTGCAAAGGGGCACTTGCAATCAAACACAAAACAGATTTGACCTGTTTCTTTCCAAAATTTCAGTTAAAAATTACTTTCTTTAAAAGATATTATGCCTATCTCTAACACTGATAAAACTATCATGAGGAAAATAAATAACAGCATAAACAACAAAAACTAAGGGACAGCATTTGGGTCCATCACACTCAAAACCTGAAGTGTATCCCTCAGGTGAAATGAATTTGTTTTGATGGGGCTGTACATGCATGAAATGGTGGGGAATGTAGATCTTGCCACGGTGCTGAACCCTGAAGCTGATAATTTCCCAGCTTCACTGTAAAGCAAAGCTGCTCACCCGTGCTGCAGATCAGGGGTAAAGGCTGTGGGTCCCTTTTCTAACTCACAAAACTCAGTCTCCAGAGGGCCTAGCATCACACTGTTGGTATCTGCTCCATGGCCTGAGTATCAGGTCAGTGGTCCTCAGACCATGTCACTGAACACCCCATTACTGGGTGCCACACTTCTGTTTTATTGTGTTTCTGTGCACAAACAGGCCACAGCCAAACTGGGGACTGGAGGGAAAATCCTTCCACATAATTAGGGGCCTTTTTAAACTGTCAGAGGACTGACAGAGGATGAAAGGAGAGGGAGAAGAAGGAAGCTACAGGTATTTCAGAAGCTGGACCACCCTCCTCCTCCTCCTCCACCTGTTCCTGCTGGCCAATGCAGAGGTGGTCTCACTCTGTTATCAACATTCCTGTCTAAATTAGGCCTCCAGTTCATTCCACCTACTCTGCTCCTATGATTGTTAAAAAGAAATCCAGAACTTTTTGGCCCTCACACCACCCTGAAATTATGGTCTTGTCTTGTGGACCTTATGTTGCCTTCCCTTGCAATGACTGTGAGCAGTGCCAGCACTAAATGGGTGTGAAGCTGTAACTAAGTCGTTTAGAGCAATTAGCAGAATGCACTGCTGATAAACCTTTCAAAAATATTGGCATGGACTTAGGGAGAGGTAGGAAGCAAGTATCTCTGTCCTATCCCTCTTTAACACAGGGCATCCTCCTGTAGTTCCAGGCACAGCCATTCCCAGTGACTAAGGAAGAGAAGGATTAATGCTTTTCAAGCTGACTGTAACTGAAGAATCTAGATTTACCTTCAGTCTCAGTCTTACTGCACCTTGGTGCAAGATTATCTCATATCTCAGTTTACCAGGAAAACTGTAGATTTTTTTTTTCCTAATTCCCAAGAAACTTGTTAAAATAACAGACCATTTCTCATAACATTTTCTGCAAGACTCTGATATTTTATGACTGGTAGTTTGATTTTTATAAAACTTGTATTAAAATAGTTTATATTGCTTCAGCTAATAGTGAAAGAGTGTCATGACCAGCGTGTTCCTGAAAGTAAAATTTAGGAAATATCTATGAAAGAAAAAGGGTAATTTGTAAGATAAGAAGATAAAAGGCATTTTTAAAAAATGCTTATCTTGAAAAGTAACAACAAGAAGTTTAAGTGTGGTTTTGCTGATTTTTCTCTCCAACTATTTGAAGCTATAAATGACTTAACTCAGTAAAATTCCAAATGTAATTATCTTCTGTACTTAGCCCAAGGCTTTCCATATATCTCTACACTGCTGTCTTGCATACAAAATAGGTTTTTCAATAGCTGGTAACTATATAATGTACAACATTGTTTTAATTTCCCCTTCTTTGCTAACCTCTTGCCTACACACAGACACACTGTCACAGCCGCCCAGCCAGAGCAGCGAGGTGCAGGGAGACAGAA
The DNA here is from genome assembly GCA_013397795.1 of Orthonyx spaldingii. Lineage (NCBI taxonomy): Eukaryota > Metazoa > Chordata > Aves > Passeriformes > Orthonychidae > Orthonyx > Orthonyx spaldingii. Next base: position 343,815 of record VZTJ01002941.1, on the reverse strand, counting down.
AGGACTTGGAAGCATTTGGAAAGGCAATTACACAAACAGCTCATACCTTTGCATCACAATCAATATATTCCAATTTACCCCCTTCTGGCAGTTAAAAAAAATAATTATTTGCTATAAAAGGCAAAAAAATAATAGTAGTAGTAGTAGTAATAATAATAATAATAATGATAATAA
>VZTJ01002941.1:311141-338641 GCA_013397795.1 Orthonyx spaldingii | reverse complement strand
GTCGTGATTTTTAAAGGGCTGAAACAGGAACTGGAGCTGAAATCTGAAGCAAGTAAATTCCTTTACTAGGCACTGATGGACACTGCTGTGTTTCTCTTGGCCTTGGCAGAGGCTTTTAGGTCACTGGGTTTGGGATATTACAGCAAACGAAAATCTTCGAACCACAGAAACTTCAAAAATGACAAATAACTCGAATCTCTCCCCCATGCTCAAAAAAAGAAAAAGTCCTAATGATAATTCTCTAAAAAGAGTCGAACCTTTTTACGAGACCTGTTGCCAATATTAGTGCCACCAAATGATCTCATCTTTCATTCTGGCTAAATTCCAACACACAATTTCATTAACCCAGGTACTGCAGGTGATAAAACTCATTTTTCCCTAAAGAGACAGCTAAAAAGTACCAGTTATACATTTATGAAGTACCAGCAATCAAAATTATGGATTTTCTAAAAGGTTTTTAACTACTTTTATTGAAAGGAAAATCGCTGTCTCAGACTTTTGTGACACTATTGCTAATAATAAATTTTACCATTTAGACATCGCAGTAATACGGTAGACAGTGTCAATAAAAGTATGAAACAAAGATGATCCCTGTCTCTTAAGGAATGCTTTCTGATTACACACCGGAAATTATAATGGGAAACATAAACTAAGTGCACCTTTAAGAGAGGAAAAAAGGGGATAATGCAAGGCAATGGGCCTCGCTGCATATATCCCATCAGCAGAAGTATTTCATATATATGGATATATAGATACACCTGTGCGTGTCTAAAGTATGTATGAAAATAAAATATAAATAAAGTTAAAATAATAAAGCAAATAAAAATATTATAATAAATAATGACCTAATGACGATTAATAAATAAAAAATAAAATGCGTAACAAAATACATAATAAAAATTAAAATAATAGGATAAATAATCATAAAAATAATAAAATAAAGAACAAAAATTAAAATAATTAAATAAATCAATTAAAAAACAATTAAATAGAAAATCAGGGGGTTATTTGGAGCCGGCCTGCTGCTCGCCCGGCCCGGGAGGGGCGGCGGCGGGGCTGCCGCTGCTGCTGGCGGGGATGCTCCCGGTGCCGGTGCCTCTCCCAGCAGCATTCCCGGGAGCACTAGAGGGCACTGTGGGATTTGGGCCTCCGCCGGCGCCGCGGGGGTGCCGAGCCCCCTGCCCGGCCCGGGGTGACCCCCGAGGCTGCGGGAGCCCCGGGAACGCCGGCGCTGGAACCGCGGCCTCCGAACGCGGGCCGGGCTCGGCAGCGGCGGCCGCGGGCCAGCGCGGCCGGGCCCGGGCCCGGGTCCGGGTCCGGGTCCGGGTCCCCCCTTCACGGGACAGGGCCGCAGCCCCGCAGCTTCCTCCGCCCCGGGGGGATCCCGCCGGCCCTGCCACCACCTACAAAAACCCGAAACACCCATCCACAGCCCGGCCTTTCCCCTGCCCTCGCTGGCTGTTTGATTAAAAACTCCGCGCCGTGCGGATGATTTCAGTGCAGAGCGCTCTGCCATGCAAACGAGCGCAATTAATGCCTTTGAAACAATTTATGATTTCCGGCCTACTTCAACATGTATTAGCATATACCTGGTTTCTTTAATATACACTTTGTTTTTCCAAAACCACAAACATAGTTGCTGGAATTTCATGTGGAAGTGCTTAAGGGGTTGAAAGTTAACACCTTTGTGAGCCGAGCAGTCTCACAGTTGCTGCTAAACAAAAGCCTCTTTGTAGAAGCTTTCTCGAAATGTTTTCTTAACATGTTCCAAGTAGTTTTAGGCAGGCAACTAAAGTAAACAAGATGTTACCATGATAAAAACACTTGTGAAAACATTACAGAGTGCACTCAGTAGTTTCTTTCACATAAACTCTCCTTCGTTTCATCAAAGTTAAATGCACATGAAGCAGATTACCAGCATCACTGCAACACAGGACTGCCAGACCTCTCCAAAGGTCTGTGTCGTTTCTTTTAAAGAATATATTTGATTTAAAAAATGGTACAGCCAGGATTAAGTACGTCTAACCCACAATCAAATTATAGGGAAAAAAAAAAGGGGGGGGGGGGTATAATAAAACCCTATTCAGTCTTCTTCCTTTTTTGCCCTGGATACCTGGATACCCTGCTGAATAAACCACCCTCCCTCCAGCCAGGATTTCCTGAACAACTTGCTGTATGAAGGGGTATATATTTCTATCTTCAACGGTCTTTAAACACATGCAAATGAAATCAAGGATATAGTCAATTTTGCAGGAAAGTCGCTCTGTGCTACTAATTGCTCCTTTCGCTGCCGCCTGCGAGCCGAGCCCTGGTTAACAGGCCAGACACGTGTGCACCCTCCAGCCCTCACCTTGCTCCCTGCAGCTTGCCAGAGGCCACAGGGTCACCGCCCTGAGACTGGACTTGTTTTTGTTTTTAGGCTCAGGGAGTATTCTGGAGCATGCAGGGTGCTGCTGTTTCATTAGGCAGAGCAGCAGCCCCTGCTGCTATCAGTTAGCTCTTAACTGATACTGCATCACATGGTGACCAATGGCTAATGGATTAAAAAAAGAAACACAACACAAGGATGCTAAAACTGCAACTTATTTCAAAAAGAAATAGGAAAATAAATGCGTACAATAGCCCGTGTATCTGCTGGTTCTGATAAGCATCCTCCTGTTGGCTGTGAGTGAAAGACAACTAGGATCGTTATTTGTACAGTATTTATCTTTGAAATCAAGGGCCCTGTGGTGTACCTCACCTTGGGAACAAACACTACAGAACGATCACAGAAGAGTGTCAAATCTCTGGTTTTGATTTACTAACAGTTATGATATTTCTTCCTCAGGAGGAAAAGAAATGAACCATGTTTTAGACCTGCGAGTCCTTTTTTCTCCCTTAACTGAAGAATCATTTTATTGGCATACATGGCTTTCATTCCACATACAACTTCTCCCTGCCTTTTCACAAGGTAAGTGAAATTAAGCAATACTTGATACACAGGCTGTATTTCACTTGGTAAACAAGAGCTTTTCTCTTGAGGGGACTGTTGAAAGAGTGTCACAGATTGTACAGGTATCAGAAACTTGAAGCATCTACCTGTTATCTTTTCATTGAGTAATGAATTCTGATAAATGGCAACATAATTTAAGGACAGATGCTCCACAGGAGACATGGAAGGCTACAGTGTTTTATGAAGCAACACTCACTTCTTAACAGTGTCAATACACTGCTCAGGGACATCAATTTCTGCGTTTGTTCTGGGTTAAATATCACTCTGAACAATAAGACTTTGGACACTGCAGCTTTTGAATAATGAGAACATTTACACAAGCTGATGAGTTTAAGAAACTCGCACAAAATATTTCTGTAGAAAGGTTTCAATGGAGACAAAAACCAGACTGACAGTGAAAAAACTAGAACTGATAGAGCAGCTTCAAGTCCAGCCTGGGCTGGTGACAGTTTTCAGGTTATTCCTAACTAGTGATTGCTCCACATTATCTCCTCCAGGTGAACTGGGTCTACTTACTGAAACATCTCCAAAACGCCATATAAAAACCAGCCTTGCCTCTACCCATGCTTGTGATTTAAGGGCTGTGTTTTCTGTGCATGGCCACCTCAAGCAGACCACTCCTCCTATGGAATCTTCCTGAAAGCAGCTGCTCTAACCTGGAACACGGGACTAGCACAGGAAGCAAAGGTGGCACAATCTGACCGTATGTGACCACACATATTATTCTGCTACCTAAGGCTACCACAGCACCTTTCCCTTGCACTTACTGCAGTAAAGATGAGAATTGTTTTAAAGGTCTAAATGCTATAGTATGGCATATGAATATGAATGAGCTGGCAAGTATGGCGAGATTAGCATTTATTTCACTTAAGTGAACAACAGGATGAATTACAAGAAATGAGGCCACCCTTCATGGAAATTTATGACTAGCACCTTCTTATTTTGTAATCCTCTTGTAATGAGAACCTTCTCATTACTGTACCATTCCTCACTTGTAACATATGTTTATAGCAGGACCAGCGCCGCTCCTACGAACTCAGGAGTTTTGCCAGTGGAACCACAACTGGTCCATTCTGTTCTAAGAGCAAAACACTGTCATCTAGCATCACCCAACAAACATCCTCTGCTTGCTGCTGCCCTTCCTACCCTCACATAAAAATTGAGGGAACCACCCCAGAAAGAGCAGGTACAGCTGAACCTTTTTGGGACTAAGTCTACTTATTCATCCCGAAGAACCTCGTGTATTTATGTGGACTAATTTCATGAGATGACTACTCTAAATGGGAGAAAAAAATTGTCCCTTTGTGCATTTAAATCATAAATGTTGCTTGGGTGGTTGGCTTTTAGTGATCTTACAACTAACTAGCCACAGAACTTGAGCAAACATCAGGGACAAACCTTCAATAACCTGGATGCACCCACAGCACGTGTGTACCTGGTGTCCTACCCAGACAAAGAACTCTTTTGTGATGGGAACAGGGGTGAGGCTGATGGTTTAGCTGTGGAGCAGCCATGTGTAAGCTATTAGGGCTCTGAAGTCCTTCCCTGCATCGGGATGCACGCACTACCACACACTAGTCCATAATGCACTGTTTATGCAACACGTAAAACTGTGTTCTTTGGCAGCAAGGAAAAGGTCTGCAGCAAACTGCAGGGGCCCAATTAATATAATTATGGTTTATTTTTAGTAGTGTAGACTTTGTTCATTAGTTACTTATTTGACATAAATTAAATTTCACGTGATGTTCTGCAATTCTCTGTTCAATTATGGAGTTAATTTAAGACTAGATTTCTAAATTGAAGTGAAATCAAGGTTAAAACAAGGTTTTATTATTTACATGATCGATACTGCAACTTAAAAATTATTTAAATAAAATAAAAGAAAAAAAAAGCTGTGGAACTGCAAACACTATTTTATAGTAATACACTGAGCAAGACCATAATTTCCCCATGGGGCTAATTTACTATCCCCTGTTAAAACGTTCTTGAGCCCGATCCAAAAGCCACTGAAGTAAAAGGGAGCTCTCTGTTGACTTCAATGGGCTTTGCATCAGGCCCAGGGTGAGTGACAGCACACAAAATTTTGAGGCATGCTTTCTGCACAATGCAAGTGCCAAAAAAACCATCCTTACTTTAGAAACGACTGGAAGTCTTCACATACTGCTTCACAGCCCGGCCATTTGCATACGCCGTGTCCGTACAGCGGGTGGCTGTGTGAGTGCTCCTCGTGGGATAAACTGGAGGGGAGAGAGAGAAGAGAGAAAAAGTGCTGTAAACTCAGGGTACCGTGATAATTCATCCTCACAAAGACTCTTAAGGAGCAGCAAACACCAGATCCTGAAGCACCCCCAACATCTCACGGTACCCGCCTGACTCTTGCCCATGGTTTTTCAAAACAGAATTAAATACCACTTGCAGTGTGAAACATGTCATTCTTACTTAGCTATCCTCCTACATTTCATTCATTAATTAAGAGCTTTGTAAAGAATTTAAATTAACATGGACGGGGGAGAAATCATTTGACAGACCTGCTTAATGTCGTGCTTGATATTTTGCTAAGAAATTTATGAACATTGCATATTTACAATTCAACTTCATGGAGAAGTCATCCCCATACAGCAGTGTCCCATTATACCATAATACAGCCAGACCTGAGGCCTTCCTCATGGCTAGAGAAAGGAAAAGCATCAAATTTGCAGCCTTGGCTTTCCCACCATGTTATTTATTTACTGGGTTGGTGTTTTTTTCTGGTTGGTCTTTTTTTTCTTCTTCTTACAGGCTGTTTCATTGCACAAATACAGCCCCCTTACATTCCAAGAAAGAAGATTCAAGACGTATTTTCAAATGCAAAATTCACCATAAAGAAGAGGGGCCATGCAATCAAAGGATTCCTCAGAAGGAGGGGTCAGTGGGGGCTATTAACCTTGCTGAGATTGGGCAGGAACGTCACAGAGCCTCCTAACTACTGAACCCAGGGTTAAAGAAAAAACCTCATATGAGCACTAAGGGGTTAATCCTTCAGCGGGATTCCAATCAATAGGTAATGATTTGGCTGCACTGATCCAAGTCATGAGATGCTTTGATCCAGGCCATGTGGTGCTCAGGGAAATGTATCTGTTGCACTAACTGATGAACCATATTCTAAAATATCTTCTTTATTCAACTTCTGCATGGAAACTTCTTAAGGAAAGGAATAATTTTTTGCAACAATCTCCATAACCTGAGATGACTTTAAAAGCAAAATGTCAAAATAATATTGAAATCTCTATTTTATGCTCACACACCTATGTATTTTTCATGGCTAATCTTTTTGCTAGAGTATGTCTGTGCTGTATTATGGACTTCAAACATACACAAAGGATATGAACACATACCAGCATCTAGGTGTGGCTTTTTATGACTTACTTCATCCTGGATTACAGGTAATGTTATGGATAATTGCCTACTTTTTGTCATTTTACTTTTACACACATGTGGAAATGCTGTTTGTTCTTCTTCTGTAATATTATCTGTCTGTGCACTCTGACAAAATTGTGTTCCTGTATTATTTCAGATGCACTGAGTAGCCAGATCACTGTAAATACACTCCTGAGATGTCATCCCAAATGCAAACAAGTTGGAAGAGAAATTCCTGCCCAGGTTCTGCCACTTTTGACTTTAGGCCCAAAGAGAATTTGAAGGTGACTGAAGGTGTTCTTTTAAATTATTTTACATTTTAAAAAAAATTAATTAAAAATTACTGACTAGAAAAGGTATTATGAGTTTTACATTTACCTAATTCATTATTTCATTAATATCTTATTTTTGGCTGTTTACAAATAGTTCTTCAAGCATAAATATATATATGTACAAGGCAATTTCTTAAAAACACAACAGTAGGTGAAGTGCCTTACAAATATATACAAATATTAGACTGGTTTAACCGAATCAGTCTTTTAAAAAACGTTCAAGTGAGGAGAATCTCTGCAAAGTTTTTAAAAGAGCGAAGGAATCAATGCATTCTTTGCAAGGAAATAAAAAATAATTCCTATACCACACATTTCCTCAGCTGAGGAAGAGGGAGAATGGCTGAAGAAACACCATCCACCCAAGCCAAACAGGCATATAGTCAAACATCCTCTGTACACATCAGAAAATTCAGAAAATAATGGGGTTTATCATCTGCTTCCGTACCTGAATAGAGCAAAGGGTGAGAAAGAGGCTTTCATGTTAACACTCCATTAAAGTCCATGAAGACTACATATGAGAGTTATGATTTCAGAGGGTTTGGAAGAACCACCCCCCCACCCCAAAAAAGCAGTGTATCAATCTGCCCAGCGCAAGTTACTCACACGCCAAGTAAGGAGTCAGTCCCCCGTGGGGTTTAAGCACTGTAAATCTCATTATAATATCAACAGGAGTCACATGGCTTAAACCCCCAGCAGGGATTTTTAAAGTTTCTCTGTGAGAGCCTAAAGGCCATGGCCAAGTCAACGGAAAGAGCCCTACCGAGATTTGTATTTATTTTTTAAATCCAAGTGCAAATCTCTTTTCTTTCCAGGGAACTTGCACAAGACAAGACAAACTGTGTAGGACACGACACCCTGGTATTGTGTCCAAAGAAAATGACGGAATGACCAAGACAATATCAAACTCTGAATGATGCTCGGGATGTCAGAGGCTCGTGCTGTCAATAACCATAAAGGCTGGTGCTGACTGTAAACGGGAACTTAAAAGGTCACTTTGCTAACACGATGCTACGCGTAACACGCTTAACACCTACGCAGAGCTTCCAGTGCCATTCAGCCAAGCAGAGGACCTACTTCAACTTACCAAAAATAAGACATTTCAAAGAGAAAAAACCCCCTCGGTACTGAAAGACAAACGCTGGCCCCCTCTGCAGGCACTGTGCCGTTCCGAAGGCAGCAACTCCCATCCTGCTTGGGGGGGTTTCAGCAGTGCCTTTCGGTGACCTTTATGTGTCAGTATCAGATTACTGCTATTTTATCCATCCCACTTTTGAAGATATTATAGATTGCCACTTGTTCCCTGATAGAGCCTGAAGAAGCACCTCAAAACAAAACAAAGAGCGGGTTTATACAGAAGCGGATGTAAACGCACAAAGGATACAGCCAGTGGAAATGAATGGAGAACTCTGTTGAACTGATCTAAGTACTCACTTTGTTCGAGCAAATAAAGGTGGAAAAAGAAGATTTTAATCCAGTACATAAATAAACAGCTTTGTCAGCACAATGCAAACCTATAATCTGAAATTGTTCACTGATATTTTGCCTGCACACAAGCACAGCTTCTGTAATCTGGATGCATCCTTGGTCTCACTGCTGGAGACAGACTTTTAAAAGATCTGAGCATTGGCAAGCAGAAGCAAGTTTTAGGTCTGTTTGATTTCTAATGACACATTAGAGTAGGTGTTTGTTTCTGTCACCCTCTCCTTCCCAGGAATGCATATTCATGGTGGGGTACTGGTGATGCAACACTAGCTAGTGGAAATGATTTTATAATAAGACATAATTTTCCAAGTAGTGAAGGAATAAATGATGTAAATTCAAGACAACATGTGGTTTTTTTTCCTCTTCATAAGGTACTTGCATAAAAAATAGTTAATACAATAGAATTACTTCCAAATAATGCAATAATGATGCATTATTACATCAAAGTACAGCAAAGAACACTCTGGCAAGTGAAATGTCTTGCGTAAGTCACTTACTCATGACATACAACAGAGTAACAAAATCCATGTGGCAAGGCTGAAAACTGTGTAAGTGTCCACTCACTTTCTGCTGCCTCCAGCTCTATTTCCAGTACAAGAGGGGAGGGGAGAAGGGACAGGCACTTCCACAGCTCCTCTGGATTTGCTGGATAGGGGACAGGAAATTTTACCTCTTCCTTCTTCACCCTACATTGCCTCATAACCCCAAAGATCTCCAGAGGCTCTGGAAGCAATTTCACCTCCTATTCCTACAGGGATGGCTCTCGAAGCTGGTACTTGCACAGCCCACTGCTGCCTTTTGGAATACACCTGCTGTGCTACAGCATCAACCACACTCTGGGACACAAAAGCACAGGAGACAGAGGTGCCAGAGATAGCTAAGTGCTGATGGAGAGTAAAAATGACACCCCAAAATGAGATGGGAACATGCTGGGTATTAGGGAAAGCAGTGACCAAAGCCTCGGCATGAAAGCTCCCTGTGCTCTTTATATGGTTTAATTCAACCCACAGTCATTAACCACATGGAACTGGGTACTGTGCTTGTACACACTGGCTAAAAAGTCATGGGTAGATATAAAATCCAGCTAAGCAGAAGCTTTGGTGTCTGTACTTCTGCCACACAGTGGACCATATTTTAAATATTCATGATGCTGACATACTTCATAATTCCACTCTCTCTCTTCCACATCTGCTTGGGCCAATGATCTTTGCCAAAACACTGGGGGAAGTCAGTGATGTAGAGAAGCATCCTTAACTTTCTATTACAGTTACAAAGCATCTGCTCACGTTCTAACAGAGCTTGGAACATGCCTGAGCCACCTGCATGCTGAAAAATCAATACCATGTCTCCTGCTTTCATCCTGGAAGGAGCTGGAGCACAGCACCCTCAGAAAGTGCAGAATTGCCTTTTTAATTTTATTTTATTCCTCAGGGTCAATGGGAAGTGACCTCATCTTTGCCAGCTGCCATGAAACTGATATCCGTGTACAGCCCAGGCAGGAGTGTGGGGCTCTGTCTCACACCACATTCCTCCTCTCTCTAATGCAGATGGCACAGCCATTGAGGCAAAATGCAACAATTTTGGTTCTGAACAGGAGAAGGAGACATACAACTGGGAACCAACATGTCTCTCCCAAATTTGTGACTGCCCAGTGAGCTCCGAAGCTTGTCAGAAGGCACCAGAAGAACAAAGCTGCTGAAAAAGTCACAATTTTCAGAAATACTCGCTGTTACTTCATTTTAAAATGAAATGGAAGCAGTAATGATTAAATCCTTGTACTAACTGTACTCAAGTGCAAGTTCCTGCCTCCATGACAGAATCAACCAAACAAAGATGTGTTTTGCAGTGAAGTTCCACTGGTGCAAATCCCTTCAAATTCTTAGTAAGGTGACGCAGCACCTCTTCCCTCTCTAAACTGTGAATTAAAAAAAACCTCAACCAATAACTAAAAAAGAAGATAAAATTAAAAGCCCAACCAAACAAGGAATGTATTAAGTATATACTGAAATGGAATATTTCTAGATACTCATGCTCCTGTCCAAGCCTCAGGAACTGCCCAGGAAGCAGGTATGTGATCTGAACAAGGAACTGTCCAGGCAGGGTGATGCCTCTCCATCACTGGATAAAGCTTAACAGAAAGTCACGGGCCTGCAGGAGAGGTGGCATTTGATGTGAGTGGTCACTGACAGTTCTTTCTACAACTGGCTTGCAAATTTTTGGCTGCTTTTTAAAGGAGCATTTCTCCTCTCCCTCACTACTTTAGTCCACATCCAGACCTAAGACTAGAAGCAGTTCATGTTTTACATCAAGCCCTATTGGAAGCAACAGGAGGGTATATTACATTTTAAATGACTACACCAATTTAAGACAAATCAAGTTAAAACTGCAGCCCACAGGCTGAAATCCTCTCTTCTAATCGGTGTGCACTAACTTGTGTACTCCTGTAGCTTAAGAAAGAAAATAGCAGTGCTGCTGCAACACAAGGTCACCTGTGCACCCTGAATCACTGCCCCCCATTTATGCCTCTTGTGGCACTATTCCCTAAATTCCTGTTCTGCAAGGAGAACACTGGAGAATCTGCAGTAAGACTAAAACAAAATCTGGCTGACATTCCCCTTCCCGTCTACCCCCACCCTCACTGCAAAGAGCAGAACCAGACTGGATAATTATAAGCAGCATCTTCTGGTTTTGATCTACTCACTGATGGTTTGGATTATTAATCAACGTTATGACCCTCCAGCACTCTAACACGTCCTCTTTCCAGTGGCAGCCCCTCTTCCAGCCCCGCAGGAAAACTGCCACAGGCCCTGGACAGTCACTGCCCTACATCCCTCTTCCTTGGAGGAATTAAATGCATTTCTAGAGCATTTAAAAGAAATGCCCATTGCAAAAAAAAAAAAATAAAAATCCATCACTTATCTCAGGTGCAAATTCCATTCCTGCACTTGAATTAACGAGTTTCTCTATGATTTAAAACTCTCATTTTTTTATTTCAACCTTATGCCTAGGTGCTGTAGTGAAAAGTACATCAAATATACCCAGACACACATGATTTGAAATGCTGGATTTTAAATTCCAGCACAGCTAACTAATGAGAACAATTTTTTCCTTCTTCTTCTTTGTAGCATCACTTCATGTACTTACATACCATAATCATATCCTCCTAGAGCCTCTATTTTTCCAGGGTGTAGATCTTTAATTCCCTTTAATCTGTCTTCATAGCCTATTCCCTCCAACTCCTTTATCATCCTAGCTGCTCTCCTCTATATTTGCTCCAGCTTTTCTTTATCCTTTCTGCAAGAGCGTGGCCAATTGTACATCACACTCAATGTGGTTTAACTGGTTCTACATAAAGTAGAACATGAAAAAAAAGGACTCGGATGCAACACGCATGTTTATGCCTCCCATGACTGCATTTACCTTTTTGACTAAGACATGGCACAGAGTGTCCCACCTTAATTTCTCAACCCCGATTATGCCTCAGCCATTTCCCACACAACCGATGCTGAGCAGCTGACGTGTCATGTCAAACCCGCAGTTTGGAATTTTGATTTCCTAGCTGGGCTACTTTCTACTTATCCCTGCTAAATCTCATTTTATTCCTCTCTGAACAGTCTCCTAATTTATTCAGATTAAAACGGATTGATTCAGTATCTTAGTTTAATTAGGAAAAAAATGTGATCCAACCACTTTCTTGGGTTTTTGGGGCTGGGGGGATGTTCTGCGGGTTTTTTTCAGGTTTTTTTCTTTTTTTTTTTTTAACACTGACTTTCAGCACAGCAGTCCCATCCCTCTTACACACCCATTCGCATGGCAGAGGGAGGTGGCAATGGCAAAGCTTTGGCCCCAATTCAGCAACCCTTTTAAGAACACACACAAGTATAAAAACACAGGATTAGACCTTGGACTTCACCAAGACTGAGGTGTAAAATTACCAACGAACATACATACTTTGTAAAATGATCCTGTTTGCCAACCTTATTTTACTGTAATTTAAATTCTGTTGTAACATTTAAATTTATAGTAAAAGAAAACACTGAGAAACAAGATCTATTCTTGTTCAACAAAATTCTATTCTGTTACATTTAGAGTTGAGGCAAGTCTTCCACTCTTACATAAACCCGCGATACGTCAACAAATATGATTAACAGGGATTATTCACGTCAGTATTTTTCACCCCTGTCCCACAGGCACAACAAAACCTGCGCAGAAGGTGACTGTCACATCACACACAGCCTGGCAGCTCGCTGGGGGGGCCTTTGCCCACCCCACACCCCTGCAGCAGCAGCAAAGTGCCCTTGGGGAAATGTTTATAAAAATATAATTAAGATAAATAATGACTCCAAGGGAGAACTACAGCTACAGCACTGCATTCTCTCTGCCACACGCTTTCCCCTTGGAAGAATGCTGTTTAAAAAAGCACTAAAATTGAGAGGACACAAGCCTGCTTCCCCGGGGAAGCATGCTGAATCATACAGGTAGTGTAAATATCATATGCTGCTGCAGGTGCTAGGCGGTCTATTTGTTTGTGTTTACCAAAAAGCATAACAAATAGTCCCACTAAAACAGAACAACACTTGGCATTGGAGTGATAGGTACCAGAGCAGTCACAAAGCACATTCATGTGTTTAGATCTGAACCACTGGGCAACACTAGTGCTTAACCTTGGTTTCTGGGAGGGCCTCTTTGCTGTGATTTTGCCCTCTCAGGGGCAGCACTGCCATGCAGAGCACAGAGAAGCTCAGCACCCTTCCTGAGCATCCCCCACCAAGGGAAAACCATGCAACAGTGGGAAAGCAAGCCAAAAGAAGACAAGAAGTACAGAACAGACTTGCATGACATACATGGCCAGCTAACATCGTTTACAGCTTTGCAACTTCTGAGTTAATTCACAGTATAAACAACAAGGAGAATGTTTCTTCCGAGCAAGACTTCCTGTAAACTGTTCATTAGAGCGCGCGGGGCGCAGGGCTGTGCACCTGCTGATTAACCATGCGCTCCAAGAATAAACACAAACCCCAGCCAGCCAGATTGTTCTGGAATTTGCTCTGAGCCGATTTTTCTTCCCCCATGTTATAAATTGGATTCTACAATAAAACAAACAGCAGAACATAGGTTGCCGAGAGTTAAAAATCTACTTTTTACACTACATTGACCACAGCACCCACAGGCACAGCTACAATGTCTTTCTATGAATGGGACAGATTGCCATATGGATGCAGACACTGAACAAGCTGTACAACTCCTGGCGACAAGTGCCTAGGGGACTGTCCTATATTAGCACCACCTGTGCTGTGGAAATTGTGCTCTGTGTATGAAATGGTATTTAAGGGCCCATCGTGATGTTATTTTTGAGTATACACAAAAAGGAAAATTACAGTTAAAAAGAATTTGCTGGCTAGCGGATCTGTTGCTCAGTTCCGAGATCGTTTCCCAAAGGAATAGCTCTCCTCTTTATTCATGCAGCCCAAAATGACAAGCTGCAACACATATTAGCAGTTTCCCTGCCTGGGCTTATACCATCCTTTTAATGACAAGAATCTACTTTATAGTATACATATGTTTTCCTGATCACACAGAAGAAATTACAGGCCTCCTACCCTACCACCACCAGCTATACAAAAAAACACGCCATGGCATTTCACGAACGTTGCTCCAGCAGCAAGCAATGCAATATCAATTTTCCTTGGGCTCCTTCCCCCACCCCTCACTGTGCAGCAGGTAGAGACACAAATACCGATTACCAAATTTAAATGTGCATCTCACTACTTTGAAAATACAACCGTGTCTGCCTGACAAAAATAGAGCTCCAGATTAGCACAAGATGTCGAGGGAGAGGGGAGAAGGGAAAAGTAGGGAAGAGAGGTTTGAGCAGTACCTAGCTGCTCTACAAAGAGATTTCCCCCTCTCCAAACTGCAAGAAAAAAAAGGATGCCAAGAAAAAGTAAAGTAAAACAAATTGAATTAAAGAAAAACAGTTGTAAAATGAACATTACAACCTGGGAAAAATGATGTCATTTTATTGAGAAACTCGTTTTTTTTCCATTAAACCACAGTGAAACGGATAAAGTTTATACAGCTTAATGGTGGAGTTTTACTTTAAATGCTGTTCAATATCTTAGCAGTACGATATAACATGATATAACAGCTGTCATACTAACTGCTCCATTTTTATTGAACAGCACAGAAAATAGTCACACAAAAGTCACCTAACTCCTCTACTTCTACAGCACTTTCAAGGGTGTTTCTCTTCTCAGATTGTGCTATATATGTAAAAAAAATAACACAGCTCTTTATCAGCTCCCTGCTCAGCTCTTCAGGACAATCAGACCTAAGGAAATGCTGAAGAAGGACAACTTGCACATAGAAGGAAATAAAAAGAAACAGAAATCCACAGTGCAGTAAACCAAAACCAGGTCCCTTTTTAAGAGTACTACATAAACACCTCTAATAAAAGAAGAGGACAAATTTTCATTGGACTTTAAGTATTTAGACAGGAATGTTTTAGTAAAAGTTTAACTGCAAAGTGCACGCAATTAACAGAAAGCCATCAGCTATTTCTCTGGTATGTAAAAATAGCATTAAGCTGTATTAAATGCACGTGTAAGTATCTCAGTTGCAAGAAAAGGGAGGAGATATGCAAAGCACTCAGATATCAAACAATGATCTGTTGGCCAGATGGAGGAATAAAACAATACATATGCTAAAATTTGGAAAAGTTCTGTTAGGCGTCTGCCAAGGCTCACCCAATCTATTTTAAGTGCTTTTTGATACATTAGCTTCGTGTTTGGAGTTGTACAGCTGATGGTTATTACACAGGACCAGAGAGCAGCGAAGCGCTGGCGTGCAGGAGCTCCCTGACGCCGGGGCAGCTTCCCAAGCACCAAACCCAGCACCCTCCTTCAGCCAGGGGCCACATCCAACATTCACAGACTGGGTAACTTTGCACCTTTCATAGGGAAAAACAAGTAAAACAAACTGCTTTTAGCCTAGTGAAGGAATTCCTTGAGAAGCGTGGTTCAGGAGCTCCTGGGCAGACTGAGGAGCAAGTGGAATTGTACAACTGATTCAGCACCGCGGCAGACGGTGGGTGCGGGCGAGCACAGGAGGCTCCACACCCGCATCTGAAAAGCACAAACAATAAAAAGTGCCTGATAAGGCTTAAAACTGAAGATTAACAGCCCCAGGTCTGAGTCACAGCCGGTGTTGTTTCAAAGCTGATTACAGGAGAGTGACTCAGAGGGGAGCCCGTTCAGTAACCAATTTCTTTGGCAGGGGAGTGAGTGCCAAGGGATCAGGCACTGAGACACTTTGGGCTGTACCTGCACAGAATAAATGGAGATGGCCAGGCCAGTGCCCTGCTGTCACAGTGTCGTCGTCACCGACAGCCCACGCAGCCCCACAGCCATTCCAGGTGCAATGAGAAGGACAGCAGCCATGTGGAAAGCAGGATGGTTTATCAGATACCCAGCTGGGCATCCAGGCTTGAGTCTCCCAGTCCAACCTGGCTCCACAGCAAGGATGGAGGCACCTGAGCTGCTCAGACCATGGTTAAGAGCACAAGAGTCATGATAGGGTTTGAGTACATGGAGCAGCTAAATATTTTGTGGGAAGAAAAGGCCCCAGGAACACCTATTTCTTAAGGGAGAATGGATGTGGGGTACCCTAATCCAATGCAGCTCTGCTGATGGTAAAGGATAATGAACGAGAATCAGCTGCAGGGAGCAACTGAGGGGAGCTGACATGGCTGAGCAGATTTGATGCTGGCACCAGTGCAGAATGAATGCCAGGGACTAAGTGGAGAGGCTGGCCAGGAGAGGATCGGGCCCTGGGAGCATATGGACTGCAGGCTGAACTGTTTCATCCCAAGCATTAATAATGGACCCAAGTCTGTAATTCTTAATTGTGCTGAATCCTAATGCCCTCATCTAAGGGCCTTGGGATTTTGATGAAGGATCAGCTGGCATGGAAGATAACAACAGTAAAACATGAGGCATTAGGCCTAAGCAGCAGATCAATGGTCTGCCATGCCATTCCTCACTTCCCTTCAGAGCCTTCTCCAGACTCTGTCCTCCTGCCATGCTGGCAAGAAAAAGCAATTTTAAAATCCCCTTGTTTATCCCATCTATTTTTCCTCTGAGATGGCTGCTTGCTTATGTGGAAGGATAAAACTCAAGTACAGTTCCACGGGGAAGAGATGGGACTGCTGGCAGATGGAGAAAGGTCTCTTGGACATGAAGCCTTTAACTGCAGCTCTTCACCTTACCTCTGGTAAACAACAGATGCACCTCTTAAATTGACAGGTCTGGACCTTCATCAACTCACTTGTTTATGTACAGCCTCCAGCATCCTGGCTCTGCTGCAGTCAGTGCAGGAGGGTGCCAGGGGATGGGACCAGCACAAGGTGTCCAACAGCTCCACAGCACCCCCAGACCTTCCAGTTCAAGCCCAAGCTGGAGAAATCTCTCTCCACTGCAAAGCACTGATGAATTCTGCACTGGTCTATTTTTCCAAACCTACCCACACGGGGAATATTCCCAAGCATGCCGGTTTCAGGAAGCCCCCTGCTCATCAGGTTATACAGTTAGTAGCCACCTGAAGTGACTGGGCATCCTCCTGCTTTGTTTTGTGCTTTTCTTAAGAAAATAATCAAGTTTCTCCCAACTAAGATGCAGTGTAACGAGATGGAAAGTGGATACTGTCCCTGACATTTCTAAGCACAGCAGATGTACTTAACTGGCTCCCATTATTTATTTATTTACTTGTGTAGAGAAAAACTGCTTGTTACTGAAGAAACCCAAATGCTGATAAGATGATGAGAGGTTTGCATGCTGGTTGATGGTCTCACTTTCCCTTATCCTGAATGAATACAAGTATCTATAACTAAATATTTCCCTTAGGGTACTGATGACTGAGGTATGTTTATTGCATTGAGTGAATTTATATATATAATCAGCACAATAAACATTATTAAATTGTCTGAGTAAAATCAAAGCATGAAACACACAGTCAGTGCTGAATTCTAATGATGCTGAATGCCCATGATTGCATGGGAAAAGGATCTTAACAAGCCTTGATTTGAGCTTTGGCATCCGCCTCACAAATCACACGAAATGTTCTCTCTTTAATAGTGCTGAATATTGATAAATGTCTCTGCACAGCACAACAGGGAAGTTGGTCTCTATTGGCAATCTTTACCAAAGTGTGTTTTTTCCTTCTCTACACTCAAGGGTTTACCCTGAATGATTTAATTATAATTTTCCTTGTGTAAGACAAATTAAAGAGGAGAGTAGGAGTGTCATGCCAAAGCAGATTATTTATCTCCTTAACAGATTGCTGTGCACCAAACCCCAGAGCTGCTGCTGCTGCTACTTACAGAAACTGGGCGAAATGTGGGACAAAAGCATAGATGTAATATACATTTAAAGCCCAAATGAATGAAAGCATTAACCCATTATTTATAGCTGGAATTGTTTCATGCCCAGGGAAGCCACACACACAGAGCATGCAGAAACCAAGCGCAGCACCACAGTGCTCCCTGGCCCAGGAGGGAAGGAGGGAGGGTGCCTCCTGCTTTTGGATGTATTTGCTTTTTGAACGTCCCGGGTGACTCTCACCACCCACCTGTCGTTTGCTTTTTAGCCATAAAGGAGAAATTTTGTAGTCCCTGGGCCCCAAGCACAGCAGCCCCGCAGTGGGCAGTGTCACCAGCGTCACCAGAGCTGTGTCCCCACAGCCTGTGCAGAACCCCAGCCTGGGCTGGCAGCACGGCGACGCGTGGGCACGCCAGGCAGCCAATGACTACTGCTCCTGCTATTTTAAACCCCTTGTTTATAACCAGAATGTGTTTTTACCCAAGATACAGAGCAGATCTGCTGCTCGCCTGCTGATTCTGACACAGGTGCCTCCTGTCTCGCAGGTCTGCAGCAGCCTCGCAATCTGACCTGTGGGATCAGGAACCCCCAAAAACACAGCCTGAACTATCCCAGTGACATGTGCCAGAGATGACAGCGATGATAGTAACTCCCACATAACCAACTTGCCTCCTGCAGCCCACTCCTTCTCGAAAGCCCAAGAGAAAGGGGTTGAAAACAGCTTTACAGCACACCCTAAAAGTTAATGTTACCTGTATATGATTATTTATGGCTGCTGGGCAGTCGTTATGATGTGGCTGTGCTTAACTGTTAGGACACTTACAGATTTTACTATGTGCTTTTTATTGTTGGTTAAATCTAAATAAATAGCTCTTGGTTGTATCAGACCAGAGCTAACAGCCAGTTGCACAGAAGGTGCAGGAATGAGGGGGAAAGCCACAAGTCAAAAACTTGTCCTGGCCAGCCCAGGCTATGACTTATGTGATGGGAGGTGGAAGGGTTGACACCTCCCTGGTGAGCCCTTCCCACCTGAGCCTGGGATAGGGACTGCCTCCAAAACTCTCCTGAGATTTGTTGTGCCGAACCAGACGGGTTCAAGAACACACATGGATTTCACTCTAAGTCCAGCAAACTCATGCTCCCACCAGACCCATGGTTTTTCTCTAGTCTTAACTTCTGCAATTAAAAAATTACTAAACCCCTGCTTGTGCCTGTGCTCTTGTGGAAGTCCACTAAAATTTCAACTTTTGTGAGCTTTCAATACATGTGATGGCAGAGCACAGCAACTCTTCCCTCTCTGCTCAATCCCCACCCCGAACTCCCTGCCTGTAGATAAATATCCTTTCAGAAAGGAAACCAGTGCAAAATATCTCACCAAGAGGAGCTTCTGTGTCACATGAAATCCAGGCAGGCACCACAGTGCCTGATGAGACTGCAACAAAACCCTTAAGTGCATCAGGAGGCATCCTCCTGCCTGTAGTCTCCTGCTCTACTTATGGATAAACATGTAATTCAATCACGGCAGCAAATGGATGGCGTAAACCCTCCGTGTACCAAAGAGAGGCAGGACAAAGCAAAGTCTGTAGCTCTCTTATTTGTGTTCCTAAATATACCTATTTTGATATTTCAGAGAACTCAACAGATATGCAAGAAAAATGTAAGGCAAGCTTAACAACACAGCTATCAATTCCAGCACTGAGGATTTAGTCTTCTAAACTAAGACAATCTCAAACAATACCATGGGGCATGTTTATGCCTTCCTAATTAATCTGGAACTTTACTAATAAAGGCACATGTATCACCTTGTCTGTAGATCCCAACTGCCTTCAGGCCACAATTCCAGGACTCAGACACATGGATTTCCAGGTCTGTTCAACAGTACACACACAGAAAATTCTTACTTCAGAACAAGTTCCTGTATTTCCACTGCATTTCAAACTGAACTGAATCTGTTTCCTGGTTCAGATTGCCATTAGCACACAGCACGTGCCTCTATTCAGTGAAAGAAGATCCATCTTGCTGCATGGGTTTTTACTTTATACACTCAGTAAGAAAAACATGGCTAAAAAATTTATTGAAAAGCCATAAACCCATCTTGTTCAGTTCTACATGCAGCAGAACAGGAATTGTTTAAAAAACATCAAATTGTTTTTAGCATCCCATGTAAGTCTTCATGAAAACCACATCCCTGGCACTCACATGCATTATAAACACATCCACTGATGTTCCCCCACACGTCCTTGCAATGGGTATATAAAGGATGCCTTACACACACAGCAGTTCTTCCAACAGTGGGTGTGCTCTCCTTTAAGATCTATCTATTCCCAGCAGCACTATTTTCTTAATATCAGAAAAGATATAAGAGGTATTTATATAGCTTCCCTATCAATCTACTTTCAGACCACCAGAAATACAAACTCTATGGCTTAAAAATTCCATTATCCTCTTTCTAATGAATGAGAGGAGGACGGAAAGACAAAGCCATCAGTTTCCATAAAATCCAGCTTTCACTAGTGTCTGCTATAACATTTGTAGATGGGCAAAGGGACTCTCCTGAATGCAAAGGAGCACTGCCCTCCCCACTGCGCCCACTCCTCGAGACCCTTCCTCCTCCTCCAGCAGCGACGCCGAGGCTGCAGCCGGCGCTGGCACCCACAGCCCCGGCGCCTGGGCCTGTCTATCTCCCCAGAAGCAAAAGTTACGTTGTTAGATACGCCTCAGTGAAATCTGGGGGTGTAAAGAAACAAACCTGCAATAAAGCATCCTCTGGAATAAAGCAGAGCCCGCGCCGAGAAGCACGTCAACAGACAACCCCTGATTTAAGCCATTTCTTTTAACAATGCAAGCTGAGCAAGTATAAATTAACTCACACTTTTAAAAGCCAAACAACACCAGTTAGCTAATTTTATCAGCACTTAAAAAAAAAAAAAAAAAAGCCACTTTGTTTTAGAGAAACCTGGTGAACTCAAGCCTACCGTGTCTTCTGAAAACAGGGAATACAGAGTACAAAAAGGCAAATATATTAGATGAGATGGGGCACTGAAATTTGGTAGAAAAATGGGGCTCTACTGACCAACAGATTTTCTTGCTCACCTCCAGCCTGTAAAACCAAAGCACAACAAGAGTACCACCACCCGTGAGGCAAAACTCAAAAACCCCCCAGCTTCTTCACACTTCCCAATACGCTTATCCAATGCACTTCTAATTAGCTAACTGTGCCCACATTGATCCAATTAACAAGCCATAAAGATCGGAACAAAAGCAGCATATTCTGCCCAGTGGAGACTCTATTCAACCATGCCAACACCAGACAGAGCAAGACGTGGAGGACAAAACCGAGGCCAAGGCACTTGGCCACCGCTCCCCAGCGTTTCTCCATCGCTCCGGGACACTGCCCCGAGATGCTCGGGGTGGAAAACCCACAGGCACCTACCTCTCCCGTTTAGGAGTGTGGACTGATAGCTGTCCATTAGTTGAGGCATGTGGGTTGATGATTAAGGAGGTCTTGGAGGGCGCGGAGGAGGAGACGCAGGTGGTGGACAGGTCCAGGCTGCTGTGGTTGTTGCTGGCTGCCTCCTCCGCTGTGTGCGAGCTTGTCACTTCCTTCCAGAGCTGCTGCAGTTCTGTTGGAATCATGCCTGAAACAAACAAATTGGATAATTAAATCAATTAACAGCTAATTCGGCCGTCTTCAAACAGTAATTAAATCAAAGAGTCAGTAAACAAAGCCTAGTGTTAGTTTTGCCTCTGTGTGTTTTTGCGCATGTAATTTTTTTTTTTTTTTTTTAATAACTAAATGCTAATACTGCACTGCAAGACTCTGCTATGCTCTGGTGTCACACCTGCAATACTCATGGAATGCAAAATCCGGGGTAGAGGGATCTGCACAACACCATACCCACCCCAAACACCATATCAAGTATTATAATCTTTTGTAATTTTTGGACCAAAGGCCCATTTTCAGAGTCCCTACTCAGGCAAAAATCACCCCCACGCCCACAGCAAGGCTGACAATAAAGGTGGCCTAGGGCTACTCTATATTCAGCTAAGAAATTAAATTTCTTTCTTTTTCCAGAATTTTTTTCTCCTTTTTTTTAAGGGAAGTGACTACTTTCTAACCTGTTATTAAAAACAAGGAAGGTCTTAGGAAAAAAAATACTCAGCTTTATTATTATGACAACATGAACCACAACATGACTAATTTTGTGCTTAAGTTTTAAATGATGACAAATAGCTTTGTTATTAAATACAGTTTTTATTAATCACTTTTAGACGTAAATTATGAATTCATATTGTCTTCCTGAAATGCTTTTCAAATTTTAACAGTCAAATTGATTATACTATGATTATTTCATTAACACACCTATCTTTCTCATTAATTTTGGTTTCTCGAACTGCTCACTTAATTGATGGATGTGTCTACCGAAAAACTGTATAACTTTCTATACAAGTAACACTATTATTACTGTCATTTCTTAGATCGATGTTAATGAGCCATTCAAAAGTAAAATGAAAACAGAAAATAAGCTTCACGAAAAAAATAATAATAAAAAAAATTTGTATTTTCTTAAATGTGCCAAAGTGGACACCAGGGTTAGGAGACAACACTCAGTAACTAATGCAAGTGAAAACTGCGAACTCCAATGGGCCAAATGGAAGGTGAACCATGTGCTCACGCTGAGATCATGCTTTTGGATAAAGCTGATGTTTGTGACATGATCAAACAAGTCAAGTTTCTCTCACGGCAGACTCTTTCAGTGCTCTTTCAGAGAAGGCCATGGGAAAAAATTAGCAGTAGAGACACGTCACTCAAATATTCAGGGAAAAAATAATAATAATAATAGCCAGTGTCTGTGTGTGTTTAAAGAGGTTTCTCATCAGCGTGCTTCCAGCTCATCGTTTGGGTGACTGTTCATTGTTTCACCATGTTGTAGCTCTGGAGCTATCCTAAGGAAACCTGCCATTTTCTGAGTGTACAGCAGCAGCTCACACAGGCATGTACCTCACCCAACCTACGGTACTGAAATAATAAAAAAAAAAGGCAGTATGCATTATATTCATTTGAAACACATAATAAAAAATGCCAAGGTCTAAATTTAATTTATTTTTGTCATTTAGAATACAATGGATAGATAATCATCTCAACGTGATCAGCCAAACATCTTTACTTTGCTAAACTGTTAAAGATTTTAATTATGCTAGCTTTGGAGAGCACTGGTCTAATGAGGCGATAGACTCCAGAGAATCTAAGTGGTTAAGAACTGTGAAATGAGTCTGATAGGATTTTTTTATATTCACCGTGGATCGTTTGCATATCAAAGAGGAGTAAATTATTGCACGACAGACCAATAACCTTCCCCGCCTTTCCCAGAGTAGCATTAACAAAAACAGTTGGTCTCCGGTAATGGTTCGCTACAAAAAAATGCTGAAATCCTTAAGTATTTGCAATTAATATATATTATGGAAGAGGCTTCAATTTATACATTAAGTGATCAGATATTCTTAGGACACATCCGTTCCTCTAAAGCCACGTCATTTTCCTTTCATCAGCCCCAAACGCCAATTATATTTTGATGGATTTTGTCCCAAATGAGCATTTAGTTATTAAACATATTCAATTATTACTTGTCCCCTGGAATTAAACCTCTGAGCAAATCAAACAAAGAAAAAGGTCAGTACACAAGCCTGTGTCCTGTTCTGCTGTGTGGGGGCTATTATTTTCAAACACCTTGCAAAGTGACAGTGTGGGATGTATTTTTAGCTAACACGCTTGACAGGACTGTCTGCACACTAACAATTACCTGTGAGCAGGGCTGACCCTTACACACTGTTTACTCAGTTGAAACAATAGTGAATAGACTTGTCTGTTGATGATAACATATTGATATGAGACCGTATGAGCCGACACCTATTTTTATTTTCCAGAATAAGCAAATAGGGAAAGAATAACTGGCCTTTTTTCTATTTTTTTCTTTTCTTTTTTAATCTGGATTTCTGCAGGTTTTTAATTACACACAGGCTACCATCCACTGTCCTCTCCCTGTTCTCCTCTTTCCTCTCCTCCGGCTCACTTCTGGATCTACTAATGCTTTATCCCAAGGAAAAGCCTGAAAATGTTACAGCCATTAAAACAGACACACACATGATATTTATGCCTCAAAAAGTCAAAGAGTTTGGTCTAACTTCCTATACAAGTGTAACTCCCATTAGTACTAATGACAACTATACCACAGATGGAAAGAAAAATAAAATATACCCAGTTGTGTGGGGGAAAATGCTGGAGATAATAAGGATTTTAGGCTGGGTGACATTAATTTAAAGAGCTAACTGTGATGTCATACATGTCTGCACACAACCCCTAGCCAAAAAATTGATTACATCACCTGATTAATAAAATAAAATTAGAAACAGCCTCTCTCCTCCTGCCCTAAATTTAGCTCCTTTAGAATAATTCTGGAGAGAATTCCTGACTAGCCTGTCAAACTGGGCAGCTGAAAGGTGTGCTCATCACTCATCCAGCAAAATGGTTAAATAAAATAATAGAACAAATGGCAAAAGCAAGTCAAACAGATCCACGACCACTCGCAATAAATTATGTAATTTACCATTTAACAGTCTCATTTTAGCAGCGAGAGCTAAATTTCAAGTCAGATTCCCTGAACTGCGCTGCAATTACCCGAGATTGCTGCAACTTCCTACAGATCAGGAACGGGACTCAGACCTGAAAGTGCCAAATCTACAAGAGCAATCAGGCACCCGGATGTCTCAGTCCTATTATTTTCACTCACTGGTGATCTGAAGTGTGATTTGCAGTTTCGTTTTTGAAGATACTAAAGATCTCGCTCTCGCAGCTCAGAACACTGCTGAAGTGGGGTTTATTTTTAAATTGCTGCTATGTACAGATGTAAAATCTAGATTATAGAAGTGTCTAAATACTAAGCAGCAAGGATGGCACAAATATAACATTAAAGGATGTGCTATTTTGTTTAAGACAATAGGCGAGCACTAAAAATTGAAATGAAACTAAAATACAGATTTAAACAATCTATTAGTTCTGAAAACATAACGAAAATATCACTTTGAAGTAGAATTCTCCCCTTGGAAACATTTATTACTATTACAGATACTTAAGAATAAAAGCAAAATGCTTTTAACCGAGTTCACAGCTACATATACTAGAGGGATATACAGATTTTATTTCTTTTATACACACATTTACAGTATGTGTCTCAGTCTTGCAAACTGTTCTGAAAACAAAACGGTATGAGAGAGGTAATTTGTTTTTTAAATAAGTGTCCATTACCAATTATTTTAAACTATAGCCCTGGCTCTTCATTGCATTTTTCAGGACAACTAGTCCTCTTGATTATGAAAGAAAATGTAGGCACAGGTTTAAAAAATGTATGTTGTGGGGACAGTTGACAGATTACTGCTCACGGAACTCAATTTCCCAACCCCAGGTATCATCGGCTCAAAGACAGAGTTGCTCAACCTCTTTGTGTCCTTGTACCTCCATACCCAGGTGACCATGTTCAAGCAAGCAGAAAGTTGATTTAAACCTCATAATGACATCAGTTTTAAGCCATCGTCTCTCTGATAAAAAGGAATAAAATATCGTGCTGGACTGCAACCCGCCTCAAGCCTCAAGTCCCTCTTTCCTGCCGGCTCCCACCGCCCCCAACGCTCGCAGCTCATTTCCCTGCCAGAACCAGCCCTCTCTGCTTATGTTTGTGCTGTCTCTGGCATGCAAGTCAGCACCCCTCAGGTTTTAAATATGCTCCTGGGCGAGGACTAATAGTTACACTTCCCTGCTAACCATATCAATCAATGCCACCACGGCTGAATTACCTATTGGTGTCTCCGATGTGTTACCGCACAGATTACACTTCATGCATCACCACATTCATTTCTTTCACATTACACATGAGCGTGTCTTGTCACTGCCCAATTGCCCTCCTTTGGACAGCTTAACTGATGGACTATACAATGAACCTTACTGAGCCAACTTAATAGTATAGGAGCTGTGGGAAAAATCAGAAAGGTGGAAGCTTGAGTCCAGTGGGTGTGTGGGAACAGCCTGGGATGCTTCTGACAATAAATCTGAAGCGTAATTAATGCACGTTACAACATTCTGCAAGCATAAATGGCATTTCATCTACGTGCCCTTTTTTCCTGGACTCGTTTCATGCCTTCTCCCCACCACTCTGCATGGATGGTGACTGACCAGGTACTGCCCCAGGCCTGATCCTGCAGCTCCCAGCTGGGCACCACCTTCCTATGGATCAGCTTCCAACTCCTGCACAACGCTGCTCTACACCAGGCATCCAGCTTTGGGATGCTGGGAAGTTAAACTGAGACTTGAGGAGTCGGGGATCAGGCCCTCAAAAGCTCGGCCTCTCAAGACAGGAGTTAAGTGCTCAAATACCTTCCTGGGTCTATCAAAAATAAGCCTAAATAAAGCATGTCAGCCACACAGCAAAGCAGGCTCCACTCCCCAATTTGGTCTCTGTTTATCCATATAAGTTAATATTCACCAGCCACCTCACTCTCCTTTTCTGCAGCTATATACACAGAAGAAAAAGGAGAGTGAAGAACAGAAGCAATTTGGTCTCATTCCCTCCATTTAAGTGAACAGAACTGAATGTAAATTCACTGTATGATTTAGAAACTAGGAACAGCCCTAAGGCTGCTTTCAAGATCCCAAATCATTCAGCCTGGGCTGACTCAAGCTATAAAGGTGAATGTTCAAATTTATTATGGGGCAAGGGAAGGAGAAGGCAGGATTATTCAGAAATACCAGCATCATGGTTGATGCCATGGCATGCCTGAGCCATGCCAACTCCAAAGAGTCTGCTTTAACCACAGCAGCCAGAGCTCAGGCAAGATTGTTAAAATGTCCCACAGCTTGCAGACAAACCCAGTTTAAAAAGTAAAATAATAAATTTAAGCCAAAAAAGAAAAGAGAGAATAAAAACCCTAGGTTATAATCACTGTCAAAAGTATTGTGGATTTAAGTAGTGCTTTCAGTGTATCAGTGTCTTAAAAAAAATAAAATAAATTGGAATTTCAGCAAAGCAGTAACTTCTTGCAGAGTGCAGGACTGAATAACGATGTAGGAGGATCTAATTGTCAATAACACCACTAGAATTAAATGGAGATAATCCCAATTTGCCTCAGTGTGGAGGGAGGAACAGAAGCACCAAGGCAGTGACACGAAGGCCGTGTGAGCAGCCCTGGAGAGCAGCCGTGTCTCCCTCCCTGGCAGCCACAGCCAAGGGCAGTCACAGCCAAGGGCAGTCACAGCTGTCCAGCCTGTGGGTCAGAGCTGCTCTGTGCCAGCTCATGGCCAGGCTGGGACCAGGGAAGCTCAAACAATACATCTGGGCAAGGAAAAGCTACTCTCACACACCCTTAGCCATGAAGTCAGCACCAGGAATCGATAAAGACTCCTCCTGTGCAGGGTTTCAAGCCCAGATGAGTACAACCAGCAGCTCTGAGCCCGCCAGACCGGCTACAGCTGTGCAAACTGCATGTGAACTCCAGGCCCTCTGCTCCCCACCAGTCAGAGCAGCCCAGGATTGCAGCACCGCCCTTCTCAAAAAATATCTTTATAATGTCCACCCAGCCCGTCAGCATCTTTCTGTGCCTGTTTTCTGAGCCTGTGAGCTCCCTCTCTCTCCCCACGTGACAATTCCGTGTGAATGGGCACACGTGCCCTGGCTCTGCCACCCAAACCCCTCACCTACCTTGTGCAAGGGGTTGCAAAGGCAGAGTAGGCTGTCCGGGCTGGATCGTCAGCAGCCCCTGACGCTGCAGAGACAGGAGGTGCTGCTGCTGCAACTGCTGCATCTGTAAGAGCTGCTGCTGAAAGGCCAGCTGCTGCGTGGCCACTTGCTGCTGCTGGGGCTGGAAAAGACAAAAAAA
>VZTJ01002941.1:297584-311131 GCA_013397795.1 Orthonyx spaldingii | reverse complement strand
AAAAAAAAAAAAAAGCACACTTGTTAATACAAGAGCAAAACAGGGGATTTACAGGGCTCCTTGTCTCAACTTGCTTCAACTTCTGCTAGCAGTGACTTGGTACAAGGCCAAGCCAGCGAACCCACCACCACTGGCAAAGACCCCAAGGGATGTTTAAACGCTGGAGCCAACACAGGGCTGCAGACTCCCATCTCCAGTGGTTAACTTTCATCCCTGCTGCCATTCCAACTACAAACGTACGCAGCATTTCTTGGTCCATGTGTTCATTTTTTAGCCCAGAAGTGGTTATGTTTCAGTGGTGGGTAAAGCAAACGCTGCTGAAAATGCTGGGTGATTCTTCAAGGCAAAGAACATGAGAATCACACCCCACGATCACATCACACTTAGATGTAACAAGAAACCCTGCATCGTGCTCTGGTTGCTCATTCAAGGGTTGTCTCAATTATTAAGGCAATTCGACCGGCTTAATTTATGGCTTTTTATACATACTCTCTCTTCTTCATCCATCAAGCCTCACAATACTTTCTGTTATGTTGGAATTATTCTGTGCTGTATTTAAGGCTGCTACTTCTGCACTTTGAAATTTTTAATTATTCTCACTAGAAAGAAGATGGAGTTGTTTTACTCCACAGGGATGTGAACCTTGAACCTCTGAGGTGTAGAAGAACATGTTGCTTTTCTCACTACTGTACCCGGAGAAGCTTTTAACTACTCTGTTTATCACTTCTGACATAAATAAATGAGAAAAAATCAGACCTTTGAAGAAGAAAAACTTCATCTAATATTGTTAATTAGCCATGACAAACGATGAAATAACATTGTAAATCTTTCATAGAAACAGCCACTAGATTTTAATTACACACATTCATAATTTAGCAAACAACATCTTACTTGAATGTGAGTGTTTAATATGTACAGTACTCGAGGCTTCAGAGTCCTTAATTTTGTTCAGTTAAGGAAGCCTCTAGGTTTTGCTTCCATGCTCATCTTGTATTTTATTTGCTTTGTTCTTTAAAATCCATGAAAGGCTTTGCATTTTGATAAATATCTTTTTATTTATTGTACAATGACAGGAGGAAAACTTTTGTTGTGTAAAACATCAATACATCATGCCAGTGTTTAGCAGTTCCTTGTGCTAGCCAAAAAAAATTAATGTAGATTTCCTTAGTAATTATCTGAGTGATAGAAAGATAATACAGTGCAGTAGTACAATAAATAGAAGGAAATTATCTAATATCCCTAATCTGCTAGGAATCATATCAAGGTGGAGGTCTTATACACATTATGGCTAACAATTATGGAAAGAAAATTAACTCTTACCAAACTGCACACTTTCACAAACAAACCCCAGCCAGATCCCGAGCTTTCTGTCACCCTTCCTTGACACCAAGCCAGAGGGTCACTGGCCCCATTCCCTACTGGTGTTACACAGGGAAGAAGTCTCACCAGAGCTGCTGGAGCACGACTGACAGACACCAACTGTGGGTTTGACCCCCACCTTCTCCTACCACCATGCCCCATCAATCCCAATACTGCAACCAACTTTACACCCGCAACTCTGAGAGTCAGTCATACTATTCATCTTATTTATAAACTCAATTTATCTTATTTCCAAAGAAAACCTAGGACTTCAGGAACACATTTAAACAAATAGGTGTTTGGATATCCTGAAACTCTGAGAGTTTACATTTCTTTGCAACAGCTTGCTCAGACACATCCATTTGTTGCAACTATTTGCAACAGCACCATATGCATGCAGGCCCTAGCAACAGTTGTATTAAGAGCTAAAGTAATGTTTGCCTCCATAAATATTAATTTTAAAACAGATATACTTAATATATTTATATTAATGTATTTACATTATTAGTACTAGGTGTAGTAAGCTGTGTTTTACCTATCTGCCATCTGAGTGTGAAGTTATAGCACATGGGGTTTTTTTAAAAAACCCTTTATATCAATTGACTGATGCCCGTTTGGTTGTCTTCTCAGCTATCCTAAGAAAAGCTCTTGAACACACTCTACTTTGAACAGCCAGGATATAAAAGTATACAAGGCCCATTGTCCAAGAAAGAATTTAAAAGCAAGACACGTTGCCAAACTGCGCTCCCCACCCAGTTACCAAACACAGGATACAAGGCAGTTTGTTTACTTCTCACAATTGAATGCATACAAAAAAGGTCTCCGTGCAGTCCTGTTGTCAGGTCAGTAGTCAGTGTTAAAATGCTGAAATATCCTGATAAAACTCGCATTTTTGATCCCCTCCCTAAAGCTTCAGTCAAAGGTCTGTTTTCCTTTCTTAGGTTACTCCCTACTGCCTAACATAAACTGTGACAGTGCCGAAGGACAAACGGCCCAGCTCGGGAAGCAGCGCGCTCCGTCCAGCGCTGCAGGACCCCGCACACCCCAGCTCTGGGGAGCTTCCACTTTTCCAGGGCAGAGGAGCTGGGGGAACAGGGCTTGAGACCCCCCAGCACCTCTGCCCCTCGCTGTCGAGCACTGCTCACCCTCGGCCACGCCACGCAGCCCTCGAGCAGAACCCCCAGGAACCTCACTGGGGTCCGTCTGCTGCTCTGCTCGGGGGTCGGATCCCTTCCACCAGCGGGGCTGGGGAGGTTTGTTGTGTTTTCCTTCTTTCACGACAGTACAATAGGACAGGGCACTCACAAAATGACTTGGGGGATGCCGTACATGAATGCACTTGTTCCATCTGTCAAGGTACACGCTCAGCCCTCGTTAGCACGGCAGCCGCTGGCCCCCACCACGGCACTGCCCGTCAGTTTTCAGTGCCACAGGGAGGGGAAGAAATAAAATCATACAAGACCACCTTTTCCATGCTAATTTAGCAAGAATAACCTCCTTAAGCTGGGCTGAACAAATCTGTGGGGTGAAACGCATTGTTGAAACGGACCTCCACTAAAACCATCAGCAAAAATACTCCCCCCCAAACCCCTAGAATAAGCTGAAGACACTCAGGTCGTTGTTCTCTTTCCAGTTATCGTGTTAAAATGCTCTTCTTGAAACAGGAAGGAGTCTTTTCTTATTGTTGCTTTCGCTAGTGTAATATCAGAAGTGTGACCACAGTAAATCAGTGTGTTAGATATTGAAATGCCATCACATTGTCTAACTTCCCTTCTTGTCTTTTTTAACACAAAGTATTTTTTTTCTTTAAGCTCCAAGCCCTCATCTTTGTGTCTGAGATGCTCTCCTGTCTGACAACAGCAATTTAGAAGAGTTAACTTTTATCGTTCATTCTGCTGTGTAACTTTCCCCTTCAAATTTCTTTATCTGCCCTCTGAGCTCATCTGAACTTTCATGTTCTCCCAGCATGCAGGCTTGCATTCAAAACTATGTCTAATAGACCAAATAAGAGGTTAATAAGAAGTGGCAACAGAAAGAAAAAATACAATCCCTGGTAACTGATAAGAATGACAGTGGCAGCCCTTTATTGTTTGTCTTCAAATATAGAGTTAAAGATCTTTAAAAAACTAAATTTTGACGCCTTTGAAAAGAAAGAAGCACAAAATAACAACAGGGGGTTATTGCCTGCCAGCCACAGGGGAGAAGCTCCATAATTCTTATTCTCCCTTTTGAAGGCTGTTAGAAATCTGATTCAAAAAAGCAACAGCAGAAGGAGAAAGCCTCTTGAGGCTATCGCCATTTCCTGTGATCATGCATAATGCGTTTCAAAAGTGGGTTTTTACCAATTCTGTTGATCAATTGCACCTCCTTCATATTCCCTCTTTTTTCTGCTGTGTTTACATCTGATGTGACTCAATGACAAGCGCTGTCTGAGACTGTGAAACAGACCTGTCATGTTGATTTATGGGCGCATCAAACCACGACTTGTCCAAACTGAAGCTCGCAGTTCATTAATTAGAGAGTTGTGACTTTGAAGTCAGCTTTCAGACTGTGGTTTTTAACATTTGGCTTAATTTATATGCTCTTGAATGTGGATCTCTAAGGAAAAAACTGAAATTCCCTTCTTGTCTTTGAACTTCTTTTGACCGCACAATAATCATTTCTTTGTCCAGAGTGATGCCTGCATCCCAGAGTCATTAACGCGCATTGAACTGCCACTGATGAGTAAGCCCTACTGAATTAGAAAAACAGCCAGCAAAACAAAGCTGAGAGCATTCTGCACAGTGATATCTCACAATTACATGCCTTCCCTCCCTGTGCCATTTCCATTTTAATTACTGTTAGTCCTTTAGATTTACATTTTAGACACTTTTTAATCTGTTCCCTTTTTATTATAGTGGCGCCCGTAAGCGCGCTATGGTTAAGGTTGTGTCAGCGTTTCCATTATAAACCCCCCTGTTTTCAGGGGTTTATAACTCAGCTGGAAAAATTCACTCTGGGTTGAAACTTGGCACAGGTGCCACGATTTGCCGAAATTTCAAGGGGGCTGGGGAGCAGAAATTGGTGCATGCTTCGAGCAACGCCCCTTGTTAGGTGACACAAGCACTGCCGCTATCGCCAGACATCACCCAGTATCTCCCGCCAGGAGGATCTACCTAAACCAGCACCGATGTCAAATTAAACAGGAAAGTCTCAAACTTGAGACTTAAGAGGTAGACTCAGCGCCTTAAAAAAAAACGTAATTGCAGGAAAATTCAATTTAAGTACACCAAAAACAACAAACAAAGTTTCGGATGTGACAGGTATTTTGGAAGGGAAGCGTATCTAAAGGACAGGCAGAAACTACCCTGGCCTGTCCCCTCAAGTTATGGACCGTGGTGGCATCAGAGCAAGGTCTCCTGTGACCTCTTGTTCGTGTCACCACTGATGCTGCTCCGGTGTAGTCCCTCCTGCTCAGCCCATGCTGCGAGGAATGCGCAACCAGAACCTCTCTGGCTGGAAAGTGCAAGCCCAAACTTAACACCTCTGGGCATTTTGCCTTGTTTAGAGAGGACAGCAGCAATCTGGGCCTGCTGCCTTGCCCCCTCCCCTCTCCACCATAACTAACTCCTCAAAGCACTCTCCCAAGATACAAGTCTGGATGCCTGCTCTAGGACTCATACCGAACAGCAAGGCCTGGTCCCCTGCTATAAAATATGTGGCAGCAAGCAAATGGAAAGCACAGGAAAACACAGGCGAAAACAGGACAATAACTCTCAATTTGAAAGCTGAGGCCCGATAGAGTCAGTTCAGTTGTGCAATCATTTATAAGATGAATGACAGTTTAATAGCCACTAGACAGTCCCCGGGGAGCTGTGGTTTGAAAGTAAAATGGGTATTGTCTGTACCTCTTTAGGCTGTTTTCCAGCATGTTGTTGCTGTAAAAGTTGAAGCTGCAACTGTTCCTGTTGTTTCTTATAAAACTCTTGAAGCTGCTGCTACAAAGAAAAGGAAAGATGGTAAGTAACAAAGTGGAGAGCCAATTCAGTGTCCCTTTTGGTGTAACATACAAACTGTGATTTGAAAAATAGCATCCTTTTATCTGTAATGGTCTGACCTTTAGTTTGAAACTCAACAATAAATTCAGTGCACACTGACTATTCTTGGCATTATCGTTTGAAAAGTAATCTCCAAAATGAACTGATGAAAAACATACCATTTTCTACACAAACTAATTAAAATAAGGCAAGGAATGACCTTTGATTGTAACAACAAAGCCAAAATGCCCTTGCTGAGAGAGCCTGGCGAATCTCTGTTGTGAAACACACATGCTTTCTAAATGCTAGGGTTTGACTGTATTAAGTGTTGTTCAATACATGCATAGACATCCTGGGAAATGCTCTCCTCCTCCCGCTCCCCAGATGTGCTCTGCGCAGGCAGCACTCCGGCGCGGGCAGGACGGAGCCTGGGAGCCAGGAGGGAGCCAGGAGGGAGCAGGCAGGGTCGGGCTGGGTGGATGCTGACACCCACCCAGGGGCTGTGAGACCCCGCTGTGCCAAACCCTGTGATAACAGAGCCTCAGAGCTTGTTGGTGGCCAACTTCCAGCTGAGAAAGGACCACGGGCTGCGAGAAGCACTGACACACAGCCCAGCATATGTTGGCTGAATTCAAACACGCTTGCAAACCTCTCCACTTCTATTTCCACCGTTTCCACAGCCTTTTACGGTTCCAGATGGAAATAACGAGGTCTAAATTGGGAAGTATGGCCCTTTTACCTTGTTTATTCCAATTAGTCAGGGCACACCAAGCCTTCTGGAGGATGTAGGCAAAAGCAACAGGGACATCTGCCGAAGTCCTGACACTTAAATATGCATCTGTATTATTTAGCTGATCTTGGAAACACTCCTAGCACTGCTCTCTGGATTTGTTTCCAGTAGCTATTTCTAGAACTAAAAACAAAAGAGCAGTCAGTTCAGCTCACAGCATGGCTGCTCCAAGGTTCAGACCTGAGATGTGGGCAGCTTCTTTCCCCAGGAGTGTTCCAGGAGGCGAAGCCTCCAGCATCCACAGGGGCCACCTGAGCAGCTGTTAAGGAAACAATTACCTGTTGAAGCATGAGTGCCTGCTGCTGCTGGAGCAGGACTTGGAGTTGCTGGGGAGTTAGCACTTGTTGCTGGAGGATCTGCTGCATTTGCTGGGGAGTGATCACTTGAGGTGTCATCATAGCCACCGACACTGGAACCTGAAGGCCAAGAGGAGAGGAAGAGGGTCAGAGCACATCACCACAGTGAAGGCCAAGAGGAGAGGAAGAGGATCAGAGCCCATCACCACAGCTCCTCCAGCATCCCCATGCCAGGGGTGCCCATGCATGGCATCGAGGGGACTGAAGGTGAGAGTCCTCACAGCCCACCCCAGCCGGCACAGAGGTACTAACCCCACCTTCCCGGAGACTAAATTTCCCTTTTGCAAAACACTATTGGGTGGAAATTCTTTAAAGCAAGTAATATGGTAAAGATTTATTTATTTTTACAAGGACTCGTCAGCTGGGTCCTTTCCCTCCCAGAAAGCCCTTGCCTTCTGTAGAGAAATCCAACAGCCAAATATCCCATGCTGATGGGATCTAGACCCTATTACGACAGGTTTTTCAGAAAATTGAAGGAACGCTCAGTGATGTGAATAACAGCACTAGACTCCTATGCAATTTTTACAGAAAGGCCCTACCACGATGTCTTTACCATTCCATATTCACCCAGCATACAGATGTCTTCAATTCTTTCATATTATGTGAGATACCATTAAAAGCCGCTTTCCATGACATTTCAGTGACAAACAGCTACAGTGATGAACTTGATAGCATTTCATATTTGCAACTGTTAACACGTTTCTGCACGGGCATCTTTGCAAGGAACCTGTACACTGTATCTGAAAGGATGATGTCTTGTTCAGATAAAACACTGACATTAAAATGACAGGCTGTCTTGGCCAAGGTTACACAAATTGTATTCAAGCGGATACCTAATGACAATGCTATGAATTCTGCAAGCTTTCTAGAATGTAATTTAGCTATTCAAAATAATCACTGCACTTGTGTTTAATTTGCAGACTGCATGAGAACCATTTTGTCAGTCCCAGTAATGCAAGAAGACTATTTCCCTAGAAACCCACCCCTCTACCCTCCACCCCAAAAAAGGAAAAGAAAAGGAAGGAAAAAAAACAATAGAGGAAAAGACAAAACCCATATGAGTTTTAACAGTAATATTGAAGCACCTTACTTTTCTATAGTTTCAAATCAAATACATGACAGCACAAAACTAAAAGCAGTAAAGGATATACTTTGCTAAAAAGGATCTCCTGTCATCTCATGTATTACAATAAAAGGTAATAATATGTTTAGCACTTTTTCCATGCACCACTTCTTAAAAAAATCAGCAGACAATAGCTGATCAGAAGATAAAGGAGTTTAAAAAAAAAATCCTCCAGTGTAGTAGTAAGCAAGAGAGAAATGCAGTATTAATTTTATGTAACATAATGTCTTAATATGCAGTTTATCTTGACTTTTTCACATGATTTGTCCTGTCATTTGCATAGCAAGCTCTCATTCCTAATTTCACAGTCATTATGCACTGATGTCCTGATTTCTCAGCATCACTAATCTTGATGAACTAAAAATGGTTCCTGAAGGTCAGACGCATGTACAGTGCACATCTCCCCATGTTGTTGTGTACATGTCGTGTGCCAGGGCCAGACACTGCCTCCCAAACACTTTCCTGAGTAAAGCTCAGCAAGGGCTCGCACACCTCTGACATCCCATCAACGCCGACACGGCGAGGTCCTCTGGGCACTCCCCGTGGCACAGCACGTTCCCACTTCGCTGGTGGGGTCCAGGCTGGTGTGAATGCTGGCAAAGCGAGATTAAATTATGGGACAAACACCAGAACCACCAAAACCAGTGGCCATTTTCCCATGGCCAGCGCCGTGTCCCCGTGCCTATGGGAAAGCCACCCCCTCACCATGCAGGACCAGCTCTGAGGACACTGAGTCATCAGGATGGGTAATCCCATTAATTCAGAATATCTTAATCCATAGTCTTTTAAAAACTTTTCTGGGAGTAGAAAATTATTTAATTAAATCCTGCCGTCACTATCTTTGCCCCGAAGCGTGACTCACCTTCATTATTCTCATCCCCAGAGAAGTTTACTTTACCCTGGGGTTTGTACTACCTCTCATTGAAGTTGGACCAAGCAAACAGAAGAGGAAGCATGTTTAAGTATGTTTTCTATGCCCTTCTTGGAAGATAGACAAGACAAATACTCTTCAGTCAGATTTATGACGACAAGCAGGGATACAGACAGGAATAGGGTGGGGTGCTGTAAACCCTACACATCGGTGATTAATCCAAAGGGCCGCATTCTGCCGTCAGCTGGGCAGGGACAACTCCCATTCACTTCCATGGCCTTTCTGCACATTTATCTTGGGACAGATCTGGTGATTAGGCCCTATCTTTGAAAACTGGCCACGTACCTTCCAGTAACAAATCTCTCAGCTGCACACTCCTTGCTAGAACAGAAGTACTTAAGCAGAAAGAAAAAAATAATCATGTGTGTACTGCACACAGTTACAGAGTACAAGTACACAGAGTACAAGTTTGCATTGGTCCCTTCAACTTCATTTTACCATCTGAAACCACATTTTCACACCACACCTGCGCTTCTAAAGAAGGTGCTGCCTTCCATTTATAAACACAGCTCACAGCCACATTTAGCCACGGCCTGTACTTTAGTTTATCACGAAAGCAACTTACGGAAACCTTGCACAAACAAATTCAAATGAACCAGAAACTATCGCGTTAAAAATTACAACACACATCCCGGACGAGCGTGGGCACACACGTACGGTCTGAGGGACTTTAAATAGTTAAGAATGATGGCCTATATATCCACTCTCTTAACTCCCAACGTCCAACTTTTCCGTGTAGCTAGTCCCTGGTAATACTAGGAATCAAAGGGCATGCAGCACCAGCAATAGGCTATTATAGCCCACACTTTATTACCCATTACTACCGAGGTCATTAGCGGTAAGAGTGATTGTACCGGTCTTAACCTATTGATCATTGTAACTACTATCATTTAATCCCGTGTTGAATGTCTGGAAAGCTGCTAAAGGCACACAAGAGAGAGTGCTTTAGCGATGAGAAATATAGCCAAAGCTTGGAAATTACACTTTGATTCATAAAATCTAGCCAGTGGTTTAAATCAATAGTATTTAAAACAGTCATGTAAGTTCTTAACTACAGCTCTCTAATATTTATGGGTCCCTTTCTGAGTGTATTCAGTCAAAACTAAACTTTATTTTAGATACTGTGCAATATACTTTACATTATGTTAGATAAAAAATATTTATTTCTGATATTTTGTCTGATAGTGAGTGAAACCTAAACCAAGAGCTATAAATTCATTTTAGATTTCTATCTCTCAGATGTCAGCTTAAATGTGTTGCCAAAAAAAATTACAAACCAACTTTAAAAATGACTTAACTGTTTAAGTACATGAAAATGAGCGTGTTTTATGAGTTAACAATGAATCACAGAAGGCAGTTTATGAAGAACTAAAATAATTCTGTCTTACTGCCTTCAGGGAGTTGAAGTTCAAATTAAACTACTGGCAGATATATTTAAAGAATGCTAAGTTAGCATGCAGAGAAGAAATCAATCTTTTATTTTTTCTTTCAAGTTGTTTATTTCTATTTTGCACTTGAAACATGATTGTTGTTATTGATATGATTAATGAACTACTTTTGGTATTGTTGACTGATAACAATAGGGTGTGGTAGATACCCAGCTGCATGCAAACCTGGCAGCAAAGGTAAAAATACAGCTGCAATTTGGCTTTGGGAGCTGTGCTAGTATGGACCTGCTGACATGCTAATACCATCAACGGCAAAAAATCTCTTTAATACTCACAATTGTCTTCGCTCACTGGTTCTCCCAGGGTTTTGCCTCTGCTCCTCTGCATCCCCCAAAGCCCTCCTGGCCCCGCAGTCCCCTCTGAGACCCTCCCATTTCAAGCCCTACAAACGCCCTATTTTGGCAAGACTGACTAAGGAAAACTTCCACAAACTTGGGCCAAGCTCCCCTTTAACTTCCCCATGAAATTACAGCCGGGATGCATTTGTCACTCCTCCACACAACCCAGACAAGGGTCATGGGGATGAAAATTATTTAGTCCTATTTAATCATCTCCATTCCCTCATTTTCGGTGATATTAATATAATTAAATACTAGCTAAATAATTTCAAGTAGTTTAATCTTGTATGAAGGAAAAAAAAAAAAAGAAGAAGAATGCCATTTTCACACTCCGTGCCTCCGATGCTGGATACGGCTGTGGTCCTGTTAACTGTTAGCAGGCATGCATGGAAGATGGGGAGGATTTCCTTAATTCATGAAGAATAACTCTGTCAGAAAATCCTTTTCTCCTGCGATCTATGTTCGAACTTGATTTCAGTAAGCCCTCATACCAGGCACCCTGGATTTTCAAACAGCAATTCTTCAGTTAAAGATTTTGTGATAAAAGTTAAACGGAGCAAAACTGAACACAGAAAAGAACAAGTCGCTGAGGAACAGTTAAAAATACTGACCTACAATAAAAATAGCTATGGCCAGGCAAAACCAAACAATGAACTTGATCTGTCCTATTAGAGAGCTATTATATGCAATACATTTAGAATATAAAAAAAAATTTTAGTCGAAACAATGCAAAACAGGAGAAGATAAAGCACTGACACCCTGGCAAGCAAAAAGGCACAATGCCACAAGCCAGAGCAGAGCCCAGCAAAATAAGAAGTGCTTAAGGCAGGCAGGACCTGCTTCCATCCTGAGACTAAAACATTTCCGACATAATATTTCATCCTCCAAAATCCCAACACAAAAACGCCGCTGTCGGAATTATCCAGGCAGGAACTGCAATGCTGGTTCACTATGCAAAATGGAATCTCACTTTTAGACTTAGTTCTTTTGCCATAATACAGCACAGCACATTAAGACAGGTAATGTTTATTATATTAATGTAAAATCAGCTAAGTAGTCTGTCATTAACATAACTGTGCTCTCTGTAACAATACAACTCCCTATTAAAAGGGGGGGGGGGGGGGGAGACNATTAAAAGGGGGGGGGGGGGGAGGGAACCTCCTTAAAATTAAATTAGCATTTTATTATTGTAATTTTGTTTACTGTATTTTATCAGGAGAGAAGATCTCCTTCTGACCCACAGAAAGCAGAACGATGGGCTATGCTGACATTCCCTGGCACGTCAGGATGTCTGCCGTCTTCTGTATTCTCCTCTAGCTGAGCAAAAATGGGAATATTTTCGTATTTGTTTACAGAATGAAACATCTGATCTTATCTTCCACTTCTCATGCATACCAGGTTTCTCACTAAGTGCCAGGATAATTGTTTCTGCTATAATAAATACCCATTTAATTTGCATAAAAATATAAAGTTTACATAAATTAAATCCTTTCTACATCTAACATTTGTCAAATAGAGACTAAACCAGAACATACACACACACATACAAATATCCCTTTAATGAGTGAGATTCTAAGCTCGAGATCACCATCATAATTTTTCACGTTTTAAAAAGTTACCATTTTTGTTTCCGTCTCTAGAATGAAAGGAAAAATTATATAACCTGCTGTACATGGTTCCAAACAGTGGTGATTTTATAATGATTCAGTTTAAAAATAGAAAAAATAATAAAAAGGAAAAAAACCCTGCATTTTTTTCCAGAGTTTAGGAAAGGAAATGTTAGATCAACATATTCTGCCAAAAAAGTCTCAAATAAACCAAAAGCAATCCTGCTTAGAAACATCCAAAATACCCCTAAAGCCCTTGAAAACCCCTTGAAACCCTCTCTCCCAAACACCCTTAATATAATGAAAATGATCATGGTGCCAGACTCCTTACATTTGTGTATTAATTCATACATACATTATGGAGAGCTTAATTAAATAATAAAAGACCATGATTGAACCAGCAACATTTAATATGCCCAGAATTTCATGTGAGTGAAAGGGAAGTGTTATACAGAGGGGCTTTTTTTTTTTTCCTTTTTCTTATGGCAGATTTTAAAGAACTGCAACTCCCAACAGATTTCTAGGAAGGATGAGTCCTCTCTACATCCCTGGCTATTTTCTCCTTCAGGAATCAAATCCACAGCTGCCTGCTCTTCAAACTCAGAGCATTTGAGATGACGTACATTGTCGTGGCCAGCTGAAAAAAAATACTGATTCTTGAAAAAAAAAATCCACCTGGTTAACTCATGCTGTTTATTTCCCACACAAACCAGAGCTCTGCTTAAACACTCGAGTTGGCTTTGCCACTCTGGTTCCAAGTGACGCCTTTATAACAGTTGTAAACTTTATTTGCTTAAAAATGTGCAGGTTTTCACACCTATGGCAGACACCTACAGCTGAACATCACAGCTAAGCACAACGGTGCAAATTAGATTCTAATGAGAAAACATCAGTTGCTTCTTTGACAATTTTGCCATTCACTGATTTACTTCTAATGAAGACGCACTCCAACCAGCCAGCTCGCCGTGTTAAAGGTCAAAGCACGTTCAAAAAAATGCCTCACAAAATCAAGGCAAATGGGAAACCCGTAAAGAAACCTTCTCATAAAGTGGCGTGGCAATTAGAGTAATTGTGCAAAAAGCCGTCTTTGGTAAAAAGTAAAAGAAATTAAGCTGCCACTACTGTAACAGGTTAGATGAAAATCAAAATTTAATGTATTCTCCCTTGTGTCATCTTGTTTTGTCAAGACATCAAATAGAATTGGAAAGTACAAAATAACAAGCCCTTGAGAAATCACAGAAGCCGACCTTTTTGATGTTGTTGGTTTACCTTGTTCTCAGTTATTTGAACAATGATGTTTCAGATTTAAGGGCAAGATAAAGCTTAAAAATTAAAACCCGTTGTCAGTTTGGGGAGGAGGGGGTGTTGTCCCTCCCAAATAACAGAGCATCTTACCTAATGAATGAAGGCAAATCCATCCAAAACTAGTGCACAGAACAATTAGCAATTCCACTTATTTGTTCAATATTCAGTCTGGGTTCTCTAACATTCATTCAACTTTGATACAGGCTACAGATCCTCCTGCTAGCGCAGGAAACTGTGCTGGAAAGGTTAAAAAGAAAAAAAAAAAAAAGGGGGG
>VZTJ01002941.1:232920-293492 GCA_013397795.1 Orthonyx spaldingii | reverse complement strand
CCCGGCGCGGCCGCGGGGCGGGGGAAAGCGCCGGCTCAGGGCGCTGGTGGATCCGCCGGGGAGTCTCCTGCCCGCCGCGCAACTTTCTGTCTCCCGCGGAAAGTGGCTGTCGCTCTCCCTGCTGCCCGCCCGACAGCTCTGCCACACAGCCGCGGGATTTCGGTGGCGGAAAACAGCAGGGAGAATAATAAAAAGAACAAGCGCGAGGTGCCTCTGACGGGAGTTTGCACCGGAACGGGGCAGAGCACCCGGCCTGTGGAGGGGAGCATCGCCCGCTCCTCCCGCGGCCGCGCCGGGAAACCGGCGGTACCCCTGGACCCCTGCCAGCCCTGCCCGGGACATCCACACGGAGCTAAGGCAGCCGAGCCCTCCGGCTCTGTGCGCCCAAATCCGCGGTGTTTGGGTCTGGGGCACCTCGCGAACGCGGGCTACGCCTCGCTCAGAATAAGCCGCACGAACTCAGGCGGGCGACCTCCGAAAAATGCTTGTCCAGACTTCAGCACCCAAACTCGACCCCCTGTCCGTGTGCTCTCTCTAACCCAAGGACTGCCACAGACCTGGTGTCCTGTTTTCCCTTGCCCCAGAAGCTCCCATCCATAGCATGTGCTGAGTTGAATCCCACAAAGATCATCCAGTCCAACTACTTCATTTTAGGCAGCAATATTTGGTAAAATCTCTCCCCCTTTTCAATTACTTTTTTTTTTTTTAACATTTTCACATAGTTTCTGAAGACAAAAGTGATGCAGAGAGTAACTCCTTAGTTACTTCACGTGCAAGTACAAGAGCAGACGGAAGCTGCCCTACACCATTCCCAGCAGAACCTCCCGTTATTTGCAGGAGTCGGGGCTGTCAGACAATAGCCCCATTAGTGATGCTGCTGAAGAACCTCACAAGAAGCAAAGACAAAGGACCCAATTTACTGACAACTTGTGATCTGATGTTAAATGGGATGCGATACGGATTGCTTTCCACCCTAAAGTGTTTTCGTGTCAGGTAACAAATTTATTAATGGGATTTTTTTCAGGTCACAAAAATGTGACCCCACCCTCTTATGAATATTTAATCAGGGACTAAGGGCATCTTTTGCAAGACCCTAAATCTGCCAGAAACAGCCTACATGAATCAGAAAGCGCCTGCCTCTTAAAGGGGCACAGACGCCCCGAGCAGGTCAGCACAGACAGGGCATGGGAACAGCCAGGATTTATCCGTGTTCTATCTGTGCAAAGCCAAGCACACACATACACACACCCCCCCACAGGCTGGGAGCTCAGCAGTAACATAAACCATAATGCATGCAACGGGCTAGTAATAATTAGCACCTGTGCTTAAGAGAAATCCTTCCTGTCCCGGACTTCAAAGTAATCTCGAGGAACTTGGATTGCTCTGGGAAATATATGACAGAATACACAGACTTAAACTTTTCAACAGTTGCTCTTGTGGACCACCTCCTCCTTCCTGCTGTATTTCTAAGAGCATTGCTGTGGCAGCATTCCCAACAGCCTCGACGGTAAAAGAGCAGCGTTAGGAAGGCTCTGAGCGTTAACACACGCTGACCAACTCTGCAGCCAAAATGAGCAGGGGGCTGCATGCCCAGGCAGTTTCCGCAGACCATCAGAGGATTCTCTACAGACCCCAGTTTGGAAATCTTTTGATCCGTCTTGTCTTCCTGAACAGAAACTTCTCACCCACACAAGCCTCAATCCTATTCTCACATCATCGATTCTTATTTTCCAGTATCACCATATCCAGGCACACAGAGCTCAATCCAAGGCCACTGCCCTCCTTCTGCCCTGGTCACTGACTGATCACGTCTGTGAGCCAAGCTCTGCCTTCCTGTATTTCTAAAAAAAAGGGGATTCTATGAAGCCTACCACTTTGCTCAAGGCACTTCTCTTCTTTCCAGGGGTAAAGAAAAAGCGTAATGTGTCAACGCAAGCCCAAGGCTGTGAGAGCTACATGTGAAGCAAAAGCACAGCGCTGGCTCTGGCACTGACAATTCTCCCCAGCCTTGGGCAAATCACCTAGGAATTTTTGTGGTTTTAGTTGTTTTTTAATGTCTCTGATGTTGAGGATGCCTCTTTCTCTGGGAGCTCAGTCTGCAACATTTGCAGTGGCCTGGCTTTGCAGTGGCCTGCACCATTTCAAGGCAGTCAACGGCCTCAACATCTCTGCCTCCTCATCTGCAAAACGGGGATAATACGATTCCTTTCAGGATCTTCTGTAGACCAATATTTGCAAAACACTTTGAAAAATGAAAGGTGCTGTCTAAGCACCGAGAGCTGGCCACAGAACCTGCAAGCCGTATTTTTAAAGCGTTTTATACCCTTTCATATAAAAGCTTCATACCTGCAAGCTCAGCCAACATCTGCTGTGGGCTAAAAACTTCAGCCTTAGTAACGGAGATGGTAGCACTTGTTAAGTAAGGTCACCATGAAATATAATGCATTTCTAAGCCAGCAAAATATTTTAAAAGACCAAGAAGAACCATAAACTCCCACTTTAATTCCATTCAATTACAAAGAGTCATCACAGACAGAGACCATCAGACAGGGATGTTCAAAACAGAACACATAAAGTAATACATTAAAAATAACTGGGAGAGAGCGTGGCAGGCTATGATGGCTACTTGGCACTCTGTGCCTGTGGGATCTGATCCATATTACGTGGTGGTATCTTTCACCTAGGTGAAAGAAAATAATCACTGGATATCACTGGATACCAAGCTCTAAGGTCCAAGTGAGAGGAATAAATTATGAATTATGACAAATATAGCTGAATAAATGATTTTGCTATGCCATTATTTTACATGTACACTTTATTCACAGATTTTTGCAGGTACCTATCCATGCAGAGACCACTGACTTGCCTACAGAAAAGCCTCAGCTGCCTCCAGGGCAGGGAGAAAAAAAGAAAAGATATTCACAAAGTGCAGTCCTCTCTAACCAAAGCCAACCTTCCCCAAATGAGTCAATTTTATATCTGGTCCTAATACAAGGCAATTTCTACCTAAGACAGCAATACCTCTGCACTTAGTCCTCGGGATGTTGCCCTGGGCAGGCACAGCCAAATAGGACCCACTTTGCTCTCTGGCAGCTGGTAGTGGGCCAAATCCTGTGCCCTGCTTCCCAAATACAAATTTGGGAGTAATTCAGCTGAACTTCGGTGCCAGTGCTGCTTCGGCACAGAGGAGCCCACCCCCCCAGCCAAGCCTGGCAAAGGCAAGTGCCAAACCAGGCTGCTCAGCTCTCGGACTGGAGCCATGGGCCGCTTAAAAAGCAAGCTGCTGTTTGCAGTTCTGAGGGAAAAAGGCCCTCTCGGATACTATTCCCACTCCTGGATCCCCAGGCCCATTTTTGTGGGGTTAAATCATATTTTCCTGTTTTGAGAATGCTTCATTTTCCCTTGTAGCTGTTTGAAAGACCTACAAAAACAAATGGGGAAAACAAC
Organism: Orthonyx spaldingii; assembly: GCA_013397795.1. NCBI lineage: Eukaryota > Metazoa > Chordata > Aves > Passeriformes > Orthonychidae > Orthonyx > Orthonyx spaldingii. The sequence goes on along the minus strand of VZTJ01002941.1, from coordinate 290,045 downwards.
TGACTAAACAGGAAACAGTGAAACTTACAACCCACAAAGTGCTGAGAAAAAGGACAAAGTAAACAGCTTTTTTGGGTCATTTTTAACAATCTCAGCTAATGCCCTCATGGCAAAATATTTTCAAGCAGAAACGTGATTTTTAGGCCGATGGTGTCTAACAAAACAGAATGCCAAAGCAATTAGCATTTCAGTAATCCTTGTGTCCCTGTTGCTCTTCTTTTTTTTTGATGTGAAACTGTCATTTTCCTTACTGGCCCTGCAAATTCTGCATGAACAAGGCTCTTTAAATCCCCTCAGTGTTGTACAATGGTTTAAATTTCACTTCATGGCATGCTTTAAATTACCATTCACATCTTCATTTAATGCATCATTTTATAATGCCAGTGTTACTAGTTAATTTATATATACACAGCAGGATGTGTCAACATTCAGGTGAGTTATGAATATGATTGTGCAGGAGTTATGGAAGACATTTCAGCAAAATTATGGTTCCCTCTAAACATAAAAATATTAATAATGAATCAAACATCACAGGTAAACAACAAATTTTATATAATTGCTCCCCCCCCATGCTTCTAGATAAATAAATAAATAAAAATGGCATCATTTTTGCTCTGCATTCATATTTGATTGATCTTAATAAATTGCCATCTCCTTTCCTAATAAACTGTAATCTCTTGTTTCCGCCACAAAGTAAAATTTATTAGCACACTCTTCTACCAGCAGGTCTGCATCACTCACAGCACAGTGTGCAAATTGTTCCAAGTATGCTTGGGCATTATTCATAATTTATTTTTCTGCCCCAAAGTACACAATATATTGAGAGGTAATCACCACTAACTGTTCTCAGTTACTTTCCTTAATTATGTGAGATGACATTTATGTCACGTACAGTAGAGGAAATGCTGCAGTTTCCACTAAAACTCCATTTTTTTTGCCATGGGTTAAAGCACAGTGTTCACACAGAGAAAACCTTCTTAGGACAGGAAAGACTGGAGGTGGTATCTGGTAGGAGATGGCAACACCTCCACTTGAAAAGAACAAGCCCTGTCTACCAAAATAACCCACTGGGCATGACAACAGCGATGGCTCCGAGAGGAAAAGTAGGTGTTTTGTCGTGATGTTAAAGTTGCCATGGCAAGAAAAAAAACCACAGAATGAAACATCAACAAAACAAACGTCAATCAAACACACTTTTGCCTGTTAAGTATTAACCAGTGAACTCCTGGCCACCCCAGATCATCCCCTGCCCAGTGTGGCAGCGCAGGCGGGCGGGCGCTGGGGCTGGAGCTGCCCCAGGGTCCCCAGCTGGGTGCTTTGGGCTGGGTCACCCCAGTTTGGGGCTGGTGTGGGGTGCACTGCTGGAAGCACTGCCCTCTCCTGGTAATCTGCCTCTCTCTTCAGGAGACTTCATGCTTCACCTCACTCACAAAGGATCCTCTTTCACAACCCAGGTCTGCTTCCACAACAACCCACACACGCACCTACACACATGCATGTATCACCAGAGATGTAAATTGAAGTAAAACTGATTAACCATGGGTCCCTTTAGGTAAAAACACCTATCAGACCATTGTGCTCGCAGTCCAGGAACGCTGAGCTCTGTATTCTGGTACTCCTGTGAGAATACCCTCTATCACCACTGGGCATTGTCATTTTTCACTCACTCTGTTGGGAATGCATATCAGAATATTTCAATAAAACACCTTCTTAGCAGTAATGGGCCAGTGTTTCCATTTCAGTGGTCCCCAAGGTTTCATGATATAGTTTATTTAGCTAGCTCATAGTTTCAAGTTTTCCTCCAATATTCAAAAGCTATTTTTAATTTTTTTTAAAGAAAGCAGCCAAGGGAAGAGTTTTTTCTCTCAGTTAAGTTGATACATGCAACGAAACAACTCCAACTATCTCCTAAAGAAGTGTTTAGTCAACAGCCCTCGTGGTTAGATAGGAGTGCACAGAAAAGCTGCAACACTGCTAGTGCTACACAGGGATGGCATCTGGAAGCAGCACTGGGATCTCTGCTCCTGTTAGAAAAAGCACTGTGACTCCAGGAATCAAATGTATATGGAAAAAGAGCTTTTGAGGAAGCAGGGCTTGGTGAGGAGGTGTCCTCATGACCACCAGCACCCTGTGATGCACACGGTGTGCTTCTCCTCCTCCTTGCAGTCTCTGGGTCAGGAGCATCCCCTCACTAAGCCTGGCAGGATGGGAAATAGGAGGGGAGGAGGAGCTGTTGTTGTTTTGGAAAAACAAGACTGCAGGGCAGACAAGCCCCAGCCTCAGCACAGCCATTCCCCGGCCTTTGGCCACGTCAGTCATTTTGATGGTGCACATCTGGTTTCACATGGGTGAGAGACAGGCAGCCGTGCTGGCTAAGCAAACAGCCGAGCACAGGACTTCGCTCTCCCATCCCTTGGGGTCATCCGACCGGCTCAGAGTCCTTTGTGCATCGCTAAGCAGGGCTCACTGTGTGCTCTGGGCTTTCCTTTGTACTTCACTCCGGCCCTTCACAGCGCAATGCCACGATCCATCACTTCATTCCAAATAAAGTGAGCCCGAACTCAACTCAAGGACAGGGTCCTCCCCTCCTGCTTCTCTTCTCCAGGCAAATGCGGCTTCTGTCCGCGAGCAAGCATTATAAACCATCAACACTTCCCATCCAAATCCAGCTCCTGCTTATTCCAATCCTTTCCCCTCCCCAACCCTGAGCCACAAGAAAAGAGAGGATGCTGAGAGGCAGCAGGTCTTGGAGCTGGGAGAGGATGTGGTGTGGCAGTCAGCATCTGCTCCTTTGTTGCACCCATCACAGCAAAAGGTGAACAAGAAAAAAAACGGAATTTTTCTGTGGTCCCTTAAAGACAAAAAATTGGCTTCTTGTAGCAAGAGAAATCCCTCAAATGAGACTAAAGATTTGGGGTTGGAAAAGCACAAACTCACTGCAAAGTGTAGCAGGAGAGGAATACTACAAAAATTCATTGCTGGAAGGAGACAACAATTTTCTGCCCTCAAATACAGCCTCTTCTGGGGTGGATGGTGGCAGCAACTTTGCCATACAGAGCCCTGAAGGAATTCAGGACACCTGAGGCACCAAATCCTTCACTTGAATGAAATTGCAGGGTGATTAAGCAGAGAGAATGTAACTATCCAAACTGTAATTTGGCCAGCACAATGGATCTAACACCCCTATTCTTGGGAGGAAAAAAAAATAAGTACTGTATTTGAAGTTCAAAATCTAATTAACTATTTGAGAAAAAGAATTCTGTTTTTACAAGAAAATTCCTAGCAATATAAAGAGAATTAGTGCCAAAGTTTTTGAAGAACCGCATAAAATGGTATGAAAAACGTATGATGTTGTAATAATAGGAATGACTGGATTTGCTCAAATGTTCCTTATACCTTATAATACAAGAATGAAATGCAGTGTAAATCCTTCTATCTGCGTAAGTTCCCTGTACAGAAAAATCTCTCCTTTAATAGGTTTACACCTTTAACATGTATTAGTTTGGAAAAGTCCTAGGGTATAATTACACATCTTGGCTTGGCACATTAATAGCTGTTCCCTTCATTTACTGATTTCTTTTACTGGTCAATTTACTATTTTACTACATTGCTCTTACAGCTTGGCTTCCCCCCTGTGCTGGGAAGGGCAGAGGGGCCGAGCTAGCCACGGGCTGTGTGTGCTGCCTTGGGGAGGTGGCTTTTGGTACCTTGATCCCGGCCATCTGCACGCACGATGCTCGTCTGGGATGTGGCATTTGCACCCACGTGTGCCAGCAAGCTGCAGGTCACAGGCAGAAGGAAGAAGAGCTGCCCTCACTTCCAGGAAAATCTGTGCAGAAATACACTCTACAGGCCCAGAAGAGAATGAGCCAAGCAGGGCTTCTCCAGAGCTTGGTGCCACCCTGCTGGTCTCTCCCCAGTGCCCCACAGAGCACTTGTTGCTGCCCAGGCTCCTGACCCTGCATCCTTCCCCACCATGTTTCCTCCCAAATGCCCTCTGCCACCTTGCATCCCTCAACACCTTCCTTGTTCCAGGCCTTCCCCTATTGTCCCAGATTCTGCTTCTCTGCTCCCCTGGAGCTCCATCCCAATTGCTCCTCCTCACCTTCTTTCTCCCTATGGCTTGAGAGACCTGCAGAGATGCTCACGTGGGACAGGATGCTCGCCTCGCTCCATCACACACCTGGGGAAAGGACCATTTCCCCGTGATGGAGAAGGGACACACCTAATGGTCTATGCTACCAGTCTCCACAGGTTCCCTTTGCATCTCTCAGCTCCAGAATCACAGCAAAGCTCGCATTTGCTAAGACTCTATCCAGCTTCTACAGGTTTTTCGACAGCTTAAGGGTTTTCTTGTGTTACAGCAGAGCCATTCAGTTAATGGCTTCTCAGCACTGCCATTATAAACCAGAACTTTTCAGGTGTTTATTACTCAGCTTTAAAAATTGGCTCTATGCTGAAATTTGGCAAACAAAGTGTCAGCCTAGGAGAAAATTTTATTTTTTGCCAATTTTGTACTCTAAAAAAAAAAAATGACCCCATTTTGGCCTCCATAAAAGCACAGCTTTTGCTGCCTCAATGACACCAGTGAAGTAACAAGTCAATATTGTAATAGTGCCAGCAGACCTGAGTGATTTAATGCCTAAAATTGCTTTGAAGGTGAAGAGTGCTATTGAGCTGCTAATTATTAACTATTATTACTGATCCTGCCGCACAACAAAGATGCAAACAGAAAACAATGGGAATATGAGACATCACTGGGAAAACAAGGCAGAACTGGAATGAGGGTCCAGCGATGAGCACGGAGGAGCTGGAAAACAAGAGTCAGGAGCCTTGGCAGGGTGGGATCCTCCAGCCAACGCAAGAAGAATGAACTGGTATGGAAATATTATTTTTCGTTTTCCAGGACAGTATTTCAAACACAAATAAAATACAAATGACACAGTGTAGCTTGCTCCATGCCAAAGCTAGCAACGACGTGGGATCAAAATCAGCTCTAAACCAAGCTGAACTGAGGTCAGGAGGAACTTCATATTGCTCAGCTGAAGCCAAGAGAAACTTTGCCATTTAATCCAATGCGAAGAAGACAGAGCCCTGAAGGTGCTGAGGACGGGTGACCTTGCCTCAGCTGTCCACCAGTCAGACATCCCCAAAAAACCAGGCTGGGAATTTCAAAGATCCCAAAAGACTTATATCCTCCAAACCTTCAGGATTCTTTCAAATCTTGTATGCATAGGAATAGCAGCATCGGCATCACACCCCCCAAAATCTGACATAGGTTGATCCGACTTGGCTGTATGGAGAGAAGAGTAGTGATCTCCACTCTGAACATCTCCAGCCACTCACTCCACTGTGCCACCTTCTGAGGGGACTGTGGTTCTGTAGCAGAAAGGTAACACAGTGAGTATTTCTTCTCTGGGGTAAGAGTGAGGACCAGGAGTTGAGTGAGGCCAGGGCACGCTGCCATTTGGAATGTGCTGTACCAAAGCAGCCGTGAAAAGTCATCGGGGCTGCTTTCAAACACAGTAAAAAAAGAAAAAAACCCTCCAATTTATCTTTCTGGAAACTTTCTGCTTGTCTAAGTGGCAGCTATTTAAATACAATTAACAAGCAAATGATTTTAAAATTACAATACATTTAGTAAGGCAGCATCACAAACAATTTGCATCTCATTAAAGTGTTTGAAGCTGCAGAATCAACCTTCCAAAAGGGCTGCACATCAAGTGGGAAACCCAGACACAGTCAACAGCTTCTGCACTGTCCTGTGACACTAGACACACGCCGGGAGGACAGTGGGGTGGCGGGGGGGAACTCAGTGTCCAGCTGAGCCCCTGGCTGGGCCACCCCTGTGGGGAGTTCTGGCCATGGCTCTCGGCACAAGGACGGATGCCACGAGCCACAGCCTTGCTGGAAGTGGGTGTGAAACGAGGAAGGAAGGAAGGAAGAGGGTGTGTGTGTGCATGTGTGCATGTGGGATGGGCACTTTTTAATATACATTCATGAACAAAGAGTTTAAAGAGATTTCAGGCTATTTACTCAGCTCTATATATAATTAAAAGTTTATAGATTACACTGCCACAAACCCCCCGAGATTGCTGCCAGGTTTGGACACACATTAATTCCCAGGAGCCTCCTGCAGAACAATCCCATACCGACATGTGCAGCAGGAAAAGCCTCAAAGAAGTAACAGTTTTAAATGCTTCCAATTCACTTTCAACTGTGATTTACTGTGGTGGTTCCATTTAATCTGGAGGGTTCAGGAGTTCTTCCCAGATCACACACCACTTCCCCTCGTGCCTTTGGCTTCCTTTAGAAAGCCAGGCTGATGCACCAAGCCCTGCTGGATCCATCCTAGGATACAGCTCCAAATGGGCACCTGTGTGGGCCAGAGCTGCTGGTTTTGCTATCAAGGCAGCTCCTGCCATAGAAGACTCTTCTGTTGTAGCCCAGGGAGGGGAGCGACCTGGCAAGAGGTTGGTGGGAGCCCATTGCTGGTGGGAGGGAAGGAATATACACAAGATCTCTGCAGGTGATGTGTGAACAAACTCCTAGATGAATAAGGAATGCAGCTAAACAGCCGTAATTTCAATTATCAGAAGACTTGAAGGTGAGGATGGCCACAAGGAAGGATGTCCCTGAATAAGTCACTTCTCACAATCAGCCTCAAGTGCTGACCCAAGTTCTGACACTGATTCTGCAAATCCACCTGGGTGCAGGTAACTGGGAAGAAAAGGGCTGGGCAATTCACTGATTCACAGCCCCTGGGAATCCGGGGGAGTCCCCACCTCCTTCCCACACCCTTTTTCCCCCACGGTAGACCTGATGCAGTCCTGCAGACCTCTCTAACCATCACAACCACTGACCTACACTCCAACCACACCTTTAATCCAAAACCTTGCTCCAAAGTACTGCACAAACTGGAAAGGCACAAACAGTACCTTCTCTAGAGTTCAGCACAAGTTCTAAAACAATCTTTTACTTGCTGTGTCTCCAAGTCCACGGGCTGTGGAGCTGCATGTGACAGTTGTTTAACGCTGCACAGCGCAGTTATACACAACGCTGGCAGGGGAGAGCGAGAAGAGAGTTTACAATTGAATCTGCAGAGGAAATTCGGGTAAGCTGATTTATCCATTTGGCAGCTGGCCAAGGGCTGGGACTACTCTCAGAAGAAGCGACCGGTTTTGCTCGTCCTTTGAAAGGCAGCACCTCTGAGCTGCCCGTAGCTCTGGCTCGCTGCTCCTACGAGAGCAGGGCCAGCACACCCTCTGTGCTCCTCCTGGCAGGGAGGCTTTCCTGGCATCCAGGAGTCTCGTCCCGCTGCTGAGAGACCTGCCAGTGGTGGCAAGGGGTTGGGGGCACTGATACCCTGCAGTGCCTCTGCAAGGGGGGTGGCAGCTTGAGCCTGGGAAGCCCAGTAAAAAGTGAGATGGAAAAAAGAATTAATAACAAAAACCACCAGTAAAAGCAAACCAGTCATTATCAGGTGTACTCACTGCTCTGGGCACCACACACCAGAGAAGCTCCAGAGCCCTCTGGGTGGTTCCCAGGGCTCTCCATCCCCGGTGTCATCACGACCAGCCTGTGTCACCCCAAAACTTCCTGCCTAGAGATGCCACCAACTATTGACACAGGCTTTGGGTGCTTCTTTTTCAGACCTGTTGTTTTGTAGTTTGTCAAAGCAGGATACTATTTAAATTTAAAATGCTATGATTTAAACAAAGGTGAAACAGTTATTGCTGTTTTAGCAACCAGAGGTCAGGCTCTGCTCATGCACACATTTTTTTGTTTCTAAAAGACCTCAGTCCGCTTTGCCAGCACGCTCTCCCTGCGAACCTGGATGCGAAGACAAGTGTCTAAGCAAAACAACACTCACTTTCTATGAATTACTGAACATGTGTAATTCATTTATCTGTAATATTGTGCTAAACTCAGCTCCAATTAAACAAACGAAAACACCTGCTTAGCACACATAGATCTTTCCATACCTCAGGGGAAGACACATCAGTGTGCTCTGTAGCACAATCTGGCTCAGAAGCCTACACTAACAATGCAAAGCTGGGATTTTTCTTTTTTTCTTAAATGCACATAGGCAAGGAGATAAAAAAAAAAATACAGTCAGGGAGATTTTGGGTATAGAGTATTCGTGTTTGGTATTTCTATCTTTAGCACGTGCAGTTCTGTGATATTTAAATACTCACTGGGGGTTTCTCATGGGCAGCTGCTCCTGAGGGCATGCATCACTCCAGGGAAAAAAGCGGGATAATGAAAACTTTTAAACACACATAAATGGCCCCAGGTATTATGATACTGTAAAACTACCAAAGAGACCTCGTGTTGACAAATTTATTGAGCTGGGGAGAAGACGTTTCCTTTTCTTGCTCCGCTTCTGGACCACAGGCACCCAGCAGCACCATGGGACATCCCTGGTGTCTCCCCACATTAATGGGTCAGGAACACATCGCAGTGACACACTGAACAAGGTCACCCCAACACGGGGGCTGAGACCACCCCAGATGTCCCAGCAGCAGAAACGAGACACAGCCTCATCTGACACACGTTTTGAACCAACAGAGGGGTGTCCCTTTGGGGGTGCCTTGGAAAGAGAGGTGCCACGGCTGGTTTGGGAGCCCTGGGTGCTCGGCCGGGTGCGGCAGCCGCCATCAGCAGAGCCTGCAGCCTGCCAGATCCCCTACACTTAACTCGTTTCCTAGTCTTTACTCACTGCCTGCAGACAATAAGCTGTCAATCAGATCCCCACCACAACATTTACAATTATCTTCCCTCTCCTGCACCTCAGCATAGCCCCGTGCGAGCGGCTCCCTCCCAAACCGTTCACACACGAGCCATTTGCAACTCTTCTATTGCCAACACTGCCCTGACTTGAGAGGCGGGCTAGGAAATTGAATTTCCTCGTGTTTTCAAATAAAAGTACTCTGGTGGCAAAGCACAGAAGCTAAAGAACAGGCTTCCTACAGGTGCGAGGCAAAAGCAACCAGGAATAGAAAACCTGCCCCGGTAATTATTACAGCATTCTGGGCAAGGACAAAGGCTGTTTACTGCCTTTTTTTTTNGGTTTTTATTGTTTTTTTTTTTTTTTTTTTTTTTTTAGCAAAATCAAAGTCACAAACTGAAAGGATTTTTTAAAATTATTTTTGTTTTGTTTTTCTTCCTCTTTTTTTAATTTAGGACAGGGTGGTCCCGTCCACTCACTCGTGCAGAATTAGCAACAAACCACCATCACAATTTTGCAGCTGGCCTTGAGTCCATTGCTGAGCTCTCCCAGAAGAAATTGGTTTGTTTTTCCTCTGGGTAGACACAGCTGAGTGAAGGACTCAAAATGAGCACACTTTCAAAGTAAAAAATAACTGTTATGCAAGTCATAACCATACCTTCCCTTGTAGTGGCAGTTGCTGACAACATGATTTAAAAATATCTGAACTATGTTCTGCATGATGTTAATGCTCCTATTCCAGAGAGAAATCCCCAATACCTTCGGGGCACTTTCCAAACACTGAAGCCTGAGAAACTGTCCAGGATGGGCCCATTCCTAATAGCACTGCAATCATTGCCATTGCTAAATTAGGAGAAAACCCGTACAGTCATCATTCACTGCACTGTGACTTCACTGATTTTCTGCTCCACTATCTGCTCAAGGGTCAGTGTGGTTAACGGTGAGGAGATATTCCCTCTCCTATTAATTGATCTGGACACATCTTTGATGGCTGTCAAACAGAAAGGTAACTAGTGCCATTATGGCTTTTTTTTTTTTCCTTTTACTTTTTAACTCTTGCACAGGAAATTTCTATGACCTTTTCTGATGAAAAATAACCTATCTGATATTTCCCCTCTCCTTTTAAATGTTTATCCTGCTCCGAATCTGCAAAGTGTGATATCATCAAGGAAGGTCAAGCTTCACAGGAGCTCATGGCTGTGCTGTGTGCTCCCACCACTTTGAAAAGACGAACAATAGTCCCTCAAGTGCTGCTGCCGGTGGCAGCACCATGGAGGGTGAGAAATCTGAAATTAAAATAAACTGCTTAAAACCTGCAGATAGAGAGAGGGATGCAGGAGACAGAATAAAACGGGACAATCTCTGAACCCAATCAACAAAGCGCTCATTGTTCCAGTTTAAGGCAAGTAACACAGCAATAAATATTGAGCCAAGGAAGTTAACCTGTATCCACAGCCTTTGAATAAACACCAAAGCTAAAAGTAAAATCAATGCCAGGCCTTTGGCTCTTGCCAACTTGTGCTTTACTCCTTCTTGCTTGGCTTTGTTTTCACTTTTGGGGATTTTCTTTGCCTCCTCTCCTGTTATTCATACCTTCCTGTAGGAACTCCTTATCACTCAGGAAAAGGACAAACAGAAGGAACTGCCAGTGCACAAATAAACTCAGTTGTGTTCTGCAAATCCACCTGGGTGCTGGTAACTGGGAAGAAAAGGGCTGGGCAATTCACTGATTCACAGCCCCTGGGAATCCGGGGGAGTCCCCACCTCCTTCCCACACCCCTTCTCCCCATGGGTGACCTGATGCAGTCCTGCAGACCTCTCTAACCATCAAATCCAGCTCAGTGTTTACCCTGCAGGATAGCACGGGCAGCATGAGGCATCTCTGCAAGATACAGGCACATTCATCTCTCTTACAGGAGTTTGAGCATTCAGCTCTTGATCTGAGTACAAATAAACATCCTGGTTAATTCCCATTTTTCCTCAAGTGGTTTATCCACACCCATGCCAACACCTCAGCCAGTAATACAGGTTTTCACAGCAAGTATTAATTCTGACTCCACTTTTAAATCACATTTTCTTCATTTGACCATTATTATATTTCATAGAACCAGGCGTGAGCATCATGCAAAAGGCATTCTGGTCCACAGTTGTGAATACAGCTGTGTAGGCAGAGGAATATTTGTTTTCCAAGTAATTTGTGCACATTCACAAAATTACAGCTGTCTGCAGTTCTCCTGAAATATCTGCCCTGATGTTTACAAGCCATAAAATATAATCTGCCTTTTCTGGAGTTCCAACCAGTAAAATTGGAAATTTATATATTTATATGTACATTATTATTTTTCTTACAGATTGGCTACTCCCCATTACATACTGGCTGTTAAGGCCATATAGCACCAGCATTAACTTGAGGAGCCACTGCCCTTTGACAACAGTGGACAAACCTTTGTGAGAGCCAGAAGGGCCTCTCTAATACACTTCATGGATCACTCATCATGTTGCATTTCATTCTTATCTCACAGTAACCACCCTCTGAAGACCACGTGAAATGAAGGTACGGGTTACAAACCAGCTCAGGGCGACAGGCCTTGACCCAAAAAGAGCTCATGGACAAGGAAGGTTCATCGACTTATGTCCACCATCAACCACCTTCACGCATCTGTTCTTGTAAGCAAAATCAACAGGATTAGTATGATTAAATTTGCACTGTGGCCATGAACTACTGGGCTAGATTGGTGCTTGGCATCTCCCAACAGGTTTGCTTCAGATGTTTATCTGAGCTATTCTTAGCCAAAGCAATTCCACTCATTTTGGGATTTGGTGGGGTTTTTTTCCCCAATGAAAGATGGGAAATTTTTCACAAGTGTTTCTGATTTTAGCCTTTTTCATGACAAGACCCCAGTTTCTTTCAGTTCCATTCCCAGCTGTCTGAACGCACAAAGTACTGGTCCCTAGGACAGCAGAGTTCTTGAGATAAAATTTTCCAAACGCACAAAGTACTGGTCCCTAGGACAGCAGAGTTCTTGAGATAAAATTTTCCAAACAAATGTAGAAATGTTCACTGCACCTGCTCAACTGACTCCACTCAAAGTCCAGGACGCAAACCATGAGTAACTCTTTGGCCCAAGTTTTGATAAGCAGCAAAATGCACAAAACCAAAAAGAATAATCAGAGGATCACAGAATGATTTGGTTTGGAAGGCACCTTAAGGCCCATCCAGTTACAAGCCCCCTGCTGTGGGTAGGGACACCTTCCACTACACCAGGTTGCTCCAAGCCCCATCAGCCCCATCCAACCTGGCCCTGAACACTTCCAGGGACTCCTACTACTGGAGTGACTTTGGTGTAAAGCTGATTTGAAAAAAGAATCAGAGGTAGGAAGCTATATCCATCTCAGTGGGATCCCTTGACTCCAGCATACTCCCTGATGCTGTCACTTAAACCCAGGACAAATCTGGCCCAAGCTCTTCAACTCAATGCTGAAACCCTCCCAAGAGGTCCACATGGATGCACGGATGTGTCGTAAAAGGCTCAGCACTGAGATAAACCACCGGTTAATAACTTAAATCTGTAACTGCTTAAAAAATGTCAGACAGTGACAGAACTGGCAAGGAAGCACCGAGCTTTGATAATTTGTGCTGCTTTTAACACCCTCAATGCATGTGCTCCACTGCATTACGTACTCCATGCATGCTGGCACAGGGCATGAGCTATACAGCTGCAACATGACTCTCATGACATGACACGATGGAAAAAACTTCCTGAGGGGTCAATGGCACCAAACTACAGCACCAGTGACCTCGGTGGCACTGGTGACCTCATCAGCTCCAGCACGAGCGCTGCTGCCTCCTGGCTCCCCTCTCCAGCACCCATCGCTACCTGAGCTCCTCCTGTCATCTTTGCACCCTTCTCCAAAGCAATTCCAAACCTTTTTCAGCTAGACACGCTAAACCCAGGATGTAGATTTTCCAATTAGTCTCTGTTTAAACATCTGTTGGTAGACTGCATTTAACATTAGTTATTTGAGCAAAGCGCAATTTGATTAGGCTGTCTGAAACAGAGCCAAAGTCTGCAAAATAATAGCTCAATTAAATTTTGTTTTGCTTTCATTTGTCTTATACTTTCCTGAGTGTGATACAGTTGCATATAATCAAGTAAACTAATTCCTTTCAAAATGAGATATTTTGGTGCTTTTTCCATCTCCTCGTAAAGTTTATTTAATAATCTATTCCATCTTCTCCATGCTTCATCGAACTTCAGCCTGACACAAAGTACATTTCTTTCTTGTGTCTTCAGTCTACTTTAATTTTCCAGGCTTTCAGTGACTTGAGATTATGTGCCATTAATGTTACACCTTAAATAGATTAGTAATTTATAAAAGGCAGATTACACTTATCAGGCAAATAAAAACATTTCAGCAACACAACAGCCTTTTCTTTGCACACACCACAAAATATTTTGCCAGCCTGACGACACAGCTGTAAAACTGTCAAGCTCCAAAGCCACATCCAAGCAGCATTTCCAATTGTTTCACTGGGTTTAGTTTCTACTTATTCTGTTATGTTGCACTTGTTGCCCTGAAACTTCAATATTAGCTCTAGAGATTTAAACACATGAGGCAACCAGCTGCTCTCCTCCGCTCCAGCAAGCCAGATCAAAATGCCTTCTCTCTTTCTCTTCTGCTTTTTTTTTTTTTCCTTTCTTTTTAAACAAATTGCTGTAACTCAAGTATTTCTGGCAAAGTTGATGGTTTCAGGGCAAAATTCTGTGCTGTGCTCATCGCTCCAGACTCCTCCAGTGCAAACTCCTCTCGGTCAGTGTGTGAGGAACACCAGCACTTCCCTATCCTGACTAAAGAAACTTTGCCTCGAGGATTAAAAAAATAAAACAAAAAAAAGTCACAGCAACTTAGCTGCTATGTGGATGTGTCTGTGATTTAAATTAAAACATCAAATATTTAAACATTAACTTCTTTCACACTTCTGTTGAAAGGAAAAAAAAAAAAAGCAGCGGCATGTACTCTCTGAGAGAATTCTTTTATTGGAGATTTTTGATACACAGTACTTTTCCTTTAGTGTTTTTTTAACATATTTGTTGCAAAGTGTGAACACAAAGGGACAAGCTGAAATAGGTATCTGGCAGGCTCTTCCCAGAGCGTGCTGCCGAAAGCCACAAGTACTAGTGCAGTTGTGAAAAACCTGTTATTTTGCTGCAGGAAGGCAAGGGACTCCTCCAGCACTCCCTGCCCTGCCACTGGCAGCTCTTTAAAATATTCCTGCAACAAAATAACCTTAAAAACCGAGAGGCATCTCAAGTCCGTGGAAGTTCAAAATGGGATATGTCCTATTTAAAATGTAGAGAGCTACTAAATATGACAACCATTTGATGTATGAAAATTATTCACAACCAAAAACAGACAGTCTGGAAATAGCTGGGATGACTTCATTTAGACAGAATTACCCAAATCTGTTTCTAATATACACAGTACACATAATAAATTTTTACAATATGACAAGGAAAACAAACTTAATAAAAGTTCCTGATCTTTTGTTACACAAGCAAGCTATAGCCATGCTATGTTTATAATATTTTGCCCATGATATCACAGCTCAGTAACAAAAGCTAAGCACCACACAAAACAGTTTCTAGGTATGACTTCACCTCGCCGTGCCAGCGCTGCACCCATCACCCCGGCAGTACCACCTTCCCCAACCCACAGCCCGTGCTTCCTGGGTCGGTTTTGACTAATAGTTTCCTTTTCTCTTTCTCCCAGGCTCCCTCTGCCTTGGGAAGCTGTGGATCTCTGTGACGAGAGTTTGTTTTTTTCCAACTACACCAGGACTCAACTGAACGGTAAGAGATTTTTAGCCTGTTTCCTTCACTCCTGGTTATTTGACAAGTGCTTGAAAACCCTGTTATAAACAATCTCTGTAGGAAAACAGATGATGTCTTATGATCACAGAAGGTAATTTTTTCAAGAACCCAACTTTTTGAGCATTTCCCAGATGCACCGCGTCAATCTTCCTGCGTTTGACTCTCTCAGCTGGTTTTCCAGCCTGGGCATTGTGCCATGCGGGCCGGACTGCCCCTCATTGTCACTTCTGTTCGATGGCACTTGCACCCACTGCTGTTATTCCAGGTTTCAGGAAATTTTCTAACCACTGGACAGGCTCCAGCACTGCGCACTAATAAGTTGCAGACTGCAGCACTCTAAGTGTGTGTGTGTGTGTGTGTGTGTGTGTGTGTGTGCGTGCGCGTGTGTGAGCGGGGCNTCACAGGGATGTGTGTGTGTGTGTGTGTGTGCATGCGTGTGTCAGATCGGGGCCACAGTTTGTAGGAGGGGGGAAAAAAACAGTAGTTCAAAAATGCTGCCTACTCAAATTGACAGAAAAGTGACCCCTGCACTTCATCAGAAATTCCTGCAGACTGACAAAATAAAGGAGTTTGCTTTTATCACACACAGTAAGACTCATATGGAAAAATGGAAACACTACATCACTCGACCTTAGGTTGCCCCCTTTTCAACCGCAGATGAATATTATGTATAAAAATTGTAAATCAATTTGAGATGTATTAAAGGAGATTCTCTTTTTCTGTATTAAAGGTAATACCTTTTAATCTCGAGATTTATTTTGTAATGTCAAGTAAATGAGAAAGACTTAATTTCCGTAACTGAATTTTGTTACTCTTAAGTCTCTTTAGCATCTCTGCATGGTGTTCACAGAATTTCCTACCCTTTGCATCAGGAAATAATGAGCAAGCGGCACTTACCCAACACTGAGTCACAAATATTTGCCTACATTAACAGAGCATTAAAAGCCATTTTAAACAACTTAAGGAAATTGTGCTAGCCTTTGAACTGTGATTCACTACTAGGAGAAATTAGGAAACTTTTCCTCTTCTAAAGGCAAAAATCAGCTCCCGCAACCTCCTTGTAATATCATTAGGTCCTAGAGCAGATTTTCCTCTTACAGATCCTCACACAATAGATTTCTTTGCTTAATGAAACTACTTCTGAAATTTTCCTACACTCAGTGTTGGGTACTTTGAAATTTCAATCCTTTCACATCCTTGAACTCTCATCAACATTTTTTTCCAGACTGTGTCAATAAAATTGATTACTTGCAGTTCTGAACTCTGTTCTGCACATGGAAATAAAACAATTTGTTTTAAAGTATTTTCTGAAGAAAGCAGAACTTGGCAATCATATCTCCAAGATCAAAAAATAAAAAAGAAGAAGGAGGGACAATCCAACCGAGCAAGCCTTGCCCACGAAAAGCAAAACAAAAAGAAACCTCCCCAGCAAACAAAAGAGGAGTGAGGTCCTGGTGTCCTGATTTTATCACGGCAGCAACGCAGGCTCAGTCCCTGACATCCCCACATGACCGGGCTCACTGCTGTCCCCCAGTTGATATATCTCCCTGTCGGATGTGAATGATCTTTTCGGATCATTAATACGTTCATTAATTTGTTATTAATTGTGGCTCGCTGTACTTACAGCGCCGTGCAGTCGCACGCGGACGGACCCCTGGCTCCCCGAGTGTGGAGATGCCTCATACCTACACCCGATCTGTTGCTTTTACAAGTTTAATCTCGGTATTAAGGATCTGATTGTGGAACCATGTCGCTATAACATCTTCAACCCAGCTGTACATCATATAAACCACTATAGGAGGGGGCAGTCTCCCATCATTCCTGGCAGCAGCACATACCTTTAACTCCCTAATCTGTAATACTACAAAATACCGCTCTCGTTTCTTCCCAAGCACAAGTGGACTACCAGCAAGGGTCCAACAGTGTTATTCCTAATTACCTTTTTTTCACTCTTGATCCTGTGGCGCTCATAATTAGTTACCTGGGGCTGCAATCCAATTTGAAGTGATGACAAGAAAGTGATCCATGAAAAAGTAATAAGTTAAATCCAATTTCAGCCTTCCTCTAATTAAATGCACATGGAACTAATGACTCAAACCCTACCATTTCAGTGATAATGGTAATTAGCGAGGTGGGAGTCACTCTCTTTTTTCAACACTGTAGGTGTAAACCACAAGGTAAAATGGCAGGAGCACTCTTAATTACATGTGTCATTTTGTCAGCAATTTACACATTTCTGACCAGTCAGGAAGGTTTCATTTGTTTTCCCCTTCCCCGAGGTGGGTGAGGCACGTTCAGGCTCGGGCACTGCCAGCTCCGTAGCCCCGCTCCCAACCTGGGCAGAAATCACAGTTTTTACAAACCTGTTCTGTAAATGCTTAATGTCAAAGCAGAAAACCTGCAAGAAAATTATACTCGGGGAGCTCTAACAAGACACAGGGCTGGAAATGAGGGATCCTGGCTTCCACTTTGCCCGTCAGGACCGATTTCTTTCCAACACTCAGATGCCAAACTCCCAAATACCCCAGCAGAGCTGCATACCTCAACACCACTGAGGGCCTGCAGCCCTCCAACCTTGGGCGAGTCCCTTAATGTCTCTGTCAGGGTTTACATGGCTATAAAATGAGAATAATCATGTTTGCTGGCAGTACGCCACACTGCCAGCTCTCCCAATATACCGGTATTTTCCTAAAAGCTTCATTTTTTTGAATCATGATATTACAGGAGAATCACAGGCTTCTTTTAAGAGTAAACGTATTTGTCACCTTTCTGCTCAGTCTAAAAAGCTGGAAAAACTGAATAGCAAATGCTTTAAAAACATAAAAAGGCAGCAGAAAAGGCCCAAAAGTGTCATGAAAAAAAAGCCCTTAGTATCAAAATTTTCAAGCTGATCATGTAATTTTGAGGATCTGACTCAGATTTTGTTCTGTTTGTGGGGTAGATGATGTCTGCATTTCACAGACACATTCCAAGAATTGACTAACACTTATAATTGGGCTTAGGGGTGAAAAATAAAACAACTAAGGGGTTCTTCGGTAGAAACCAGCAAAACTCAACTTTGCTTAATTTCCAAAGTCAAAAACAGAAAATGAAGGATTCAAGTGAAATTTTCATAGGCAAACTTCAAACCCCGCATAAGAAAAATCTTGACCCAAGCTGAGTTGTTGCCAAAATTCCCATTGGCTTGACTGAGGCCAAATTCTGATCAATTCCTGTACTGCAGAGTGAAACAGAGCGATACTCATACAAATAGAATAAATACATTTGCAAATTTACTTCTCTTGCCAAATTATCTGCTGAGACAATTTCTCTACCAGTTGTTAAATTTACCACTATGTAAAAGAGGTTCCCTGGGTGTAAAACCTGAGACAACATAGCTGAGACTTGTGTGCTCCAAGTGAAACGGAGCATACCCTGCCCTTCACCTCTCAGTGTTTATTACGTTGTCAAACTAACGATTTCTAATTTAATAAAAAAAAATAATAATTGCCCCCAGCATCAAGCTATAGTGATTTTTTCCTCTCACCCTCTTCTATTTCTCAAGATACTAGAAAGATATATTAAGACAATATAGCATGCAAATTAAATTCTACAAAAGCCCAGCCAAAAGGCTGCTTTAAAAAGCAGCGGTATGCAAAGGCGAGGACAGCTCTGTCCTCTCAGCCTCCCCCAGTCTCACCCTGAGAATTTAAACCAAACCCAAATTCTGTTCTTGGCTGCGACTTAAAGGGAAGATTTATTTTTTTATTTTACCAAGCAAAAACAAAAGTTTCCATCCTAGTAATTTCATTATTTCTTCTCTTCAAACATATGCAGGTTAATAATCAGACAAGAAATCTCATTTAATCACATAAAAAAAGTCAAGTGATGGGTTTCAATTGCAAGATACTGCCTTGGACATCCTAAATTTGTTTTCAGTCCAGTAGCCAACTTCCAGCTCAATGCAACATACAACATTTACGTCTTTAAAAAAAACTGTATTTTTAGTATTGCCAAAACACACATGCACTTTTACTTTCTTGGGAGAAAAATGTGTCTCTTGATTTGTTTCCAATCTGTATGCTCTTGCCAGCAACTAAAATGCTTGAAGAACCAAAATGAATAATCGTTAAGAGCATCGGCAATTAAAGCTGCAAATTTTAATCAATACATCTATTAATACAGATATATTTATCTTGGCCAGGAAAAATGTGCACATTTTCAAAATCCTAAGCATACCTGGTCTGTTAAATTATTTGTTTCACAGACTCAAGGAAATCCAATGTCTGTGGCAAATATATTATCAAACAGCCTTTAGTCTTTTTTTCACTGCCAGTAATTTTTGTGTGACTGATATTTTTTATGTTCTTTCCCCAACTGCTGGTTACTAAATCCATTTCTTAACTTTCAATTTTCTTTTGTTTGTGTCATCAGGCTGCGAAACCGGAGGTCACTGCCAAATCTAAACCACGGCAGTGTGAGATAGGCTCAAAATGTGAGTCATTGTGTATTTGGAGAGTTGGGGTTTTTCAGCTATCAGCAGAGCACATCTCCAGTCCTGCGTCCAAGTTCTTATACACTGAGTATCTCACGATTTGCTAAAAGCAGATCTTCAGGTAGAGTTGCCAAGATCAAGAGACCCCCAATAGGATTGCAGGAGCCCACTGTCATTTAAACACTATTGAAGACACCATGTGCCAGTGTGGCCACAGAATGCTGAGATATATTTAAGTACTGTGGCTATTTGACCAGGGAATAAAGAAGGAATAGAGGAAATTATCCATGGAGTGATAACAGATTAGCTACAGAGTATATACTAGATTAACTTTCTGTATCCGTTTGTGGTGGTGGGGTTTAGAGGGTGCATTGCCAGCCCCAGTATCCGCCTCCCCTCCTGGGGCAGGCAGGGCCATGGAGCATTTCAGTAGCAGAAGCAGCAGCCCAGGCAAACAGCATCCCTCCCTGTTCCATGCAAAGCTCCCCAGCACTCGTGCTGGGCGCTGCTCACCAGTGCCCTCGCCAAGCACAGCAGGGATGAGCGACACCTATAGTGTTCTTGTTATACATGAAGCCTGTTTGTCACAAAAAAACCCAGGTGACTGCTAACTGCTGTGGCTATTGAATGAGACATCTATCTTTTTAAGTGAGGCCCGAAGATGACTTGTTCATTATTTAAGCAAACTTTTGAAAAACGGGCATGTTTCCCCCGCTCTTGACATTTATTCTGTGTACTGTCAGCAATAGGTATCACCTCGTCAGCATGGCCCCATCTGACTTCAGGGGGTGTGGGTGCTTGTGTGGGTGCAGTTTTACTCAAAAATTTTACCCCTGGCAGCACCATTTCCTTTCAGCAACAGATTTTCATTACAGGGATGCACTTGGGGGTGTTACATCCAAGAGGACTTCCAGTATGTTTCAGACTGCAAAAGCACCGGGAGTAAGAAGGGGAAAAAAAAAAAAAAAAAAAAGACTGGGCAGTCATTTGAATCAGTGAGTGACAGGCTGGGCCAGCTCTCTGTATACATTAATAAATTAGAATTTTAATTGTGTCTCTGACTGCAGGAGCTGCTCCAGTACTTTAATACGTACCAACAATTGGCTATGTTATGGAATCCGCGATGTGGCCTTCACTGTTGACCTCTGCAACACAATTCCCAGACTGACTACGGAAACTGTTTGGTTTGATCCTTTCAACTTATTTGAATCCTGACAAATAAGCTCACAGCTGAAAGGTCAACACAGTCATATTTCATCCTCTGGAGCTATTCTTAAGACATCTGCACAACAAAGCACTTCTTTTAGTACCTGACACTGGACCTAGCCAGCACAATCTCTCATTAAAAATGTCCCCAGTGGAAGAGTCTATTAAAAGGCATATGGATCAGCTATGGGTTTACCAAATAAAATATTTTTGAAAGCATTAATGTAACGGTTTGGATTATGGCTCTCGACGCTGCCAATAAAACGTATATTTGCCCAATGACAAAATGCTTCATACTTTCCAGAAGAATAATAGCCCGGCTGTAAAGCGCGAGGTGTTGTCCAGCAGCCGGAGCACAGGGGTGGGAGCCAGGAACTCATGAATCTTAATCCTACCTCTAAACCCAATTCCCTCTGGGATCCTAAGTGAGTCGCTTAACCCGCATCCCTCAGCTTCCCAGTCCAGAACTGGGATAATGCTACTTACTTATCAGACTTTCCTTCTGGGGCTGTTTTGAAGATTAGTATTTGCAAAATGCTTTGAAGATGAAATCACTACACCAAAGCTCGGCGTTGTCCACGCTGGGCCAAGGGTTGCAGTTAACAGCTATTCCTCACGCAGGCAAAACTGCCCTTGAAGTTCTCATCAGCTTTATTTGGGTAAGAATCACAGAATCAGGCCCTCTCACTTTACTGTCAGGGCCTCTAGCGATGTTGGCTTTACCTGCCATATTCTACTACATATTTAAAGAGCCTAGGATCTGTATTTTTGTAGGAAAATAATCTGAAGCACATATAAAAGGCAAGAGAAGCAGCAATGCTGTCAGGAAGCTCATGGTGATAGTATATCAAACTAAAAAAAAAAAAAAAAGTAGAAAGAGCAAAATAGACATGAGTTTGACAACGTGCTATGACAACAAGAGGGAAAAAAAAATCCGGAAAGAATTTGGGGCTACAGAGGCTGAAACATCAGATATAGCAGAGCGAGATAAGATAAATGTCCCAGCTACAGGGCTTTGTGCAACTGCAGCTAAACTGCTGCATTCAGGACCTTATTATCAAAAATCCACTGACATGCTGCAATTGCAGAGAGCAGTAATAAAATCAATAACCAGCTGCAAACCAGCAAAGTGGTCAAGGGTCTGGAAGTGCCAGTTTACGAAATACATAAAGAACTAGATACATATAATTTGCCAAAACTGGCAAGTACATGTTAGTATCTCAGATGTTTGAAGAGTGTGAACACGAGGCAAGGCAAGGGACTGACTCAGTATTTATACAAGCAGTATTACTTGGACCAAGAGGATGGAATTAAAGTGGAAAGTTCCTGAGCGTGTGCTTTGTTATGGAAAACTATCCGAAGGAAAATAATAGCAGTCCCACCATCACTTGGGATTTCTAACACTAAAATAGCAAAAAAAAAAAAAAAAAAAAAAAGGAAAATGTGATACATGACCTAGTAGGTCTTTCTTGTCTTTAACTCCCCGTGATTTATCCCACAAGACTTACAGAAGGTACTCCAAAGCCCCATATGTGTGCATACATCTTCTGTTTGGGAATGCTGTATTGGTTTTAGCTCTCTGAATTCATAACAGCACAAAGCCCTCTAATATTTAGATTTTATTTCTGAAGATGTCCATAAATCAGCAGACAATAAATGGGGAAAAAACACACCGATGATATGATATCCTAGTATTTCCCAATATCCTTGACACAGCAAATCAACGGTTTGAGTGAACACAGACTACAAATGGAACAGCAATCAAACAGAAATGTTAATGCAAATCTCCTATGCACACTGACACAGTAACAAAAGCTATTCCATTTTGTCATGATCCAGCCCCACCAGACGCTAATGGAAGTACATGCTCACGATTTGTAGATATGCCGTACGTGGGACTTTCAAGAGCACCCAGCATCGATCCTCCAGCCACTTACACCAGCCACAGCCACTCTGTGGACACAGGGAGGAAGCTCCTCAAGGTTCCCTCCCAGTGATTGCATGGAAGGCGCATTTATTCAGCTTTTACAAGCCCCAGACCATCACGGAGGCTCACAGGCTCCCCTTACCTGAAGGGCTGGCTGTTTGTCATTCCTCTTCGGAGACTTTAATCCACTAACTTGTTGTTGCTGCTGCTGCTGCTGTTGCTGCTGCTGCTGCTGTTGCAGGAGAAGCTGTCGTGCCACCTGGAGAGCCTGTAGGGAGAAAGAGGTTGGAGAATTGAGTTCACAGCCAAGAGGGCAAGGGGAGCTACACAAACAGCATAGGGGCAAGGCAATCCCTGGCCATGGGGTACCACTCCTGATGCACCTTCACTGAGGAAAGCAGTGGCTTCCACAAAAAAACCACCTTGCATGCAATGGGGTGATATCCAACCACTGATTTCCCATGTTGACTAAGGAGAAAAACAGCAGCAGTTGATGTTTGCCTCCTGGGTGGGAGCCTCAAGTAACTGCAGGAATCCTGGTGGTCAGCTCCACAGAGTTACTTTTGTCCCCCTGGAGCAGCTCACAGCCCTCCTCACTAATGGGCAGGCTCCTGTGCTTTCCGCTTTCAGATGCCTCCTCTCCAGCAGGTCAGGTCGGGTTTACAGAAGAGGGCAGTCGTATGTCACCGTCTGTTCCCCTGAGCACCAGAGAACATCAGGGAAGCTTCTGGAAGGCCATGGTAGAAGAAAGAGGAGAGACAGCAGCAGGCAGAGCCATGCTGAAGGCCGAGAAAGCTGCAAGGAGCTGGAGAGAATGAAAAGAAAAGCAGGGACAGCATTTTGCCTCACCAAAATCCAGGACTTTGATGATCTTTGTGCGTCCCTTCCAGCTCAGGATATTCTATGATTCTATGAAAACCACTGTCAGCTCATGATGGACGAGCTGTGGGGACTCACTGGGAGGGGGCACAGCAGCAAAGGGACAGCATGACAGTGGAGGGGCAAGGGACGCGACCCTGAAAGCACGAACAGGCAGGACCTGGGGGGATTATTGCAAATGTCACACAAAGCAAAGGAAAAGAGTCCCTCAACACCGGAGCCTGCTGCTCTGCAAGGTACCATTTCTCCATCAGGTGGGGAAAAGAAAGCAAGAGGAGATAAAAGAGGGAAAAGATGAGGAGCAAGTCCCTGCCTTGGCTCCCTCCTGGCTCCCCAGCCAGGGGACAGCAAGGATGATCCCTGCAAGACAGACTGTGGCACAGCTGAGGCTCTGCTGGCGAGACCCCAGCCTGCTGCTCCCGGAGGATTCTCCAGCACCGGACTCGGGCCTCCTTGGTCTCCTTGGAGACGTTCAGTACATGTGTAGGAGGAAAAGTGGGAAGGCTGAAGACTTCATTAATGTAAAACAAGAAAAATAGTCCCTTTGCAAGATGCCTACATGGAAGGAGGGGAAAAGCCTTCCCCACTCCTACTGTGTGTGTTCTCTGAGTGATTTAATTAATACCTATTTAATTAAGAAGTCAGATACGCTTTAGGTTTCACTTGCTCCTCCAAGTTGCAGAGTGCTTAATCTCAGCTTAGAACTGCTGGGAAAGGTTTGATATCAAGGTCTGCAAACTCAAATTCAATCCACCCTCCCACAGCAAAACCTTGTTATTTTACTGCCTAGACCCATGTTTTTACTTTTGGAAAGACACTGGTCAGCGCAGAGGACTGAAGAACCACCACTGGTGCTCAGGGCAAGTGGGTAGGAGAGACCTTATAATGCTTTGGCAGCAAATCCTCCTTTCCAATTTCATAACAAGTCTCCACTGGATCAGAAAAACTCTCTAAGGGTGGATGTGATTTCCAGCAGATCTTGGTACGGTGCAGGTAAAATTAGATTTTGCACTTCAAGCTGGTCAGAGCTTAGTGCACCCATAATATCTCTAAATTGGTCGGTGTCCCTGCAATGGGTGCAGGGAGCTGCTGGGCATGGATCTGGGCTCACACACACAAAACCACCACCCCCACAATGGTGCACCATCAAGAATCAGAAAACACTACAGCCTACCAAAGAATACAATGCAACAAAGGAAACCTTTATGCAGAAAGCGCTAAAGACAGTGAAAAAATACCTTATTTTTATTGAATTAACTTATTTAGCTGTTAAAGCATCTTCAAGGGTGGGCAGAGGTAGCAGAAATAAAACCTACAAGACTTAAGGGGATGGGCAACAAATACTCACCTATTTAACAGGGGTGTTGTATGGCTTATTTAATTAATGAATACTTGTAAAGCACTCTGAGTTGCTCAGACAAGAAGCTCTATACAGTACAAGTGCAACATATTATTATATATTATTAAGACTGGCTCTGCAGAAGAATAATTCCAGGTAAATGTGCAATCAAATGATCATTTTAGTTCCCAGTAATTAGATTCAATAGGCCAAAAAAAACCACAGAAGCCTTTCTTTAATCATACACTCAACAATCAGAACATCCCTAACCTTTCAAGCTACAGCCTTTTTGAATAAAACATCATCAACTTATAGATATTATTCCAAAAAGAACCAGTCACCATATGTGTTGTCTTTTTGAAATACAGTTGCTATAGCAGACCCTGCATGCATTTCATGTGATATGATCATATTCTATCCGTTCTGGCAGCTGAGAGGTTGCACAATTAAATTGGCTGCCAGAAATTTCTGAAGATTCCCAGAACAAGTAGCCATGCAAGAAATGCCTGCTCCCTACTGGAGCTGGCCACGAAGCTCCATGCAGCTTGGTGGGGTGGCCACTGCCACCACAAACCCTTACCATGACTGACTCCACACCAGTGAGGGTCTCTGGCTGTGGGGACAGGCCTGCTCTGGCAGAGCTCTGGGGTAAAGCCAGAGCTCTGTCCCTGCTCCAGTCCAGCTGCACAGCACCCACATCCCTCACACCCATCACTGTGAGGGTCTCCACTCAAGGTGACATCTACACCACCCTGTTCCATGTCTAGTTGTCACCTGTGCTGGCACAAACCTGGCGAGCCCAGAGACGGCAAGAGGGAAGAACCAGCCCAGAAGGTGGAGCAGGGCAGGAAGAAAAGGATTAGAAAGAATAAAAGTGGGCTAGAGGAAGCATCAGGGATACAAGCAGCCAGGATGGACAGGAACATCAAAGGGAAAAGTAAGTTAGATGCAAGTGAGATGGCAACATGCTGACATTCCAGGGGATTGCAGTTTGAAATGGCATTTCCCATCTCTCCTCTCAAGATTTTGCTTTTTCACTTACAAATAACTGACAGCAATAAAAGCTGAGCATCAGATGAGCTCGGGTTTAAGATGTGGAAAGTTGCTTATAGCTCAGATGTGGTTCTTACTGAGCATCTGCACCAAGTAGCTACCATGTCCTTGGTGGTACAGTGAAGCCAGGGATCCCACATCCCTCTGTCTTTCTACTTACTCTCTGCTCAGCCTTTCCTCTCTCTTACCTCAGACCAAGTCCTATCCTTGCTACTTCCAAGCCTCATCCATACTCCTTACATGTGACAGGACATGCACAAGGAAGATGGCCAGCTCGGGACACACTGACGCTCCTTCCTCTCACACGCAAAATATCTCAAGCCCATTTGGAGTTTGCCTTCGTGGAATTACTTTGCTGCTGTCAGTTCTAGCCTGGTGGATACCTGTATAATCCAAGCCAACAAGCATCACCCCTCTACCCCCTTCCCTGGTTCCAGGCAGTGCCGTTCCCGCACGGAGCTCATCCCTGGATGCTGGCGTGGGAGCCCTGCTGAGGCTGCCGGTGCTGCACAGTGCTCAGGCGAGGATAGACAGGGAAATTAATTTGAGTGAAGTCAGTCCCACAACCTTCATCAGCACGGAGATTCACAAGCAGGCCTGTACATTAATAAAGCTTCCTGTGGGAGTAGATGTTGCCTTTGATTTGCATGTGAATTCAATGCTAGTGAGAAGTGCCAGACTGTCAGACATGGAGACCAAAGTCTCTTATCTTTCCAAAAGCTTCTGTAGCAGTTTCCCCACATTTCCTTAATCATCTGCCTTGTCCTCAACTTACTGAACAGGCAGTAGAGAGTAAAGCTGGATTCGGTTCAACTCCTGCTGCTGCCAAGTCCTGAAACAAGGGTGCCAGGACTGTTTACTGCTAGCCAACAGCTCTGCTAACGTGGCCCTCTCCTCATGAGCAGGTGCTCTGACATCTCCAACTCTTTTCACACATTCCTCCCCACTGCCGTAGTTACATCCTTAATCTCCACCACGTGCTTGCAAGTGAACAATTGCCAGGGGCCCTGAAAAACCAGCTTGTGTTTGTGCTTCCAGACAACAGCGTGCTCCTTCGTGGAATGGGCAGGTGGAGATGCCAAGAGCCCCCGAAACCACAGAGGTGCTTCAGATATCTGGGTCTGTAATTACCAGCAGCCACGTTATCTGCACTGCTCGAAGAGCCTGAAAGCCTGGACAAAGCTTCTTGGGACACCCAGAGACCCAGACACCAATCCTGGCCTCCAGCAGTGAATCACAGAGCATCGGCAACCATCCTCCTCTCTGCACTGAAACACGAAGGGAAAACACTCCCACTTGCTGGAAAAAAGGAGGAAGGAAAGCATCCCCCAGGAAATGCATCTTCCAGGGGTTTTGGTCACTATAAACATGGCTTTGGAAGGACAACATCAGGAAAAGACTGCCTACCAACCAAGTCATCCTATGCCTAAATGCAAGATACAGTAAATGAACTCCTGGGTGTTTTCGTATCCATTAGGAAATCACCCAGACATAAGGAGATTTTCTAGTGTAAAACAGAGACCAGTAAAAAGGCAACTGAAAGACAGCACTTGAGAGACATTGCACAAACTTGGAATGGTATTTGAGAGTCAACACTGGGTGACACCTAACCCAGGAAAAATGTTAACAGTAGATTAACTGTGAGATGAATCAAGCCTGTTTCATTCACAGAGTAAGTGGGAAACCCCACTGAAAAGCCCTCTCCCTGTGCTTAGGGAAGTGGCAACCATTTATTATTTCCCAACCACTTAAGCACCAGGAGGGGAAAAAAAAGTACACATTTGAGATGACCAAGACAATTTTATTGCAAGACAGACAGAACGTGACTTGTTTGCCCAGCGGTTGTTTGCCCAGAACACTGGGCACTGTTATCACCCCAGTTACTGCTGTAATTTGACATTTTCATGCAAGCACCTCGGCCTTTCAGTTTCACCATCCTCTTTGGGCAAGCTCTGATGAAGGATAAAAATGCAGCCCTGCCTCTGACTTCATGTAGCCAGAAACTCCTGATTCGGGAAATGGGCTGGGGAAGGGAAATACACTGGAAAAAGAGGGTAGAACTTTAAAAATAGAAATGCTGCTTAAATGCCATATATTTGCTTACAGTGTCAGTACATAAGGAAAACAGTAACAGGATCCAGTTGCATGGAGCCTCTTGCTAACTTGTTCCACCGCTGAAGCCAGTACAAGGCAGCAACTCTCCAACTTTTTTCCACCATCCTATTCCTACTGAAGAAAAAGAGCTCCAACTCCCTCTTCCCATCTGCTCTAACCGGTATTAATATCAATCAATTACTAATGAAATATGATGACCTACAGCTATAAGAGACCTGGGCTCTAACACCAGGAGAAGCTTGTTTCTGAACCTGAGGTTTATCAGGCACGGAAAGATCAATCCAGGGAACTTCAGAAGGTATGGAAAGGTATGTACACTGGAGGGTGGGGAGATGAGCAACTGCAATGAGGATGCACAAGAAAGGGGTGTCCTGTCCCACTGCCAATTCCCAGGGCAACTGTGCAGTAATGAATGGGCTGCCTCCGAAATATCCGGATAAACACGCACCCAGAAGTTGCAAGAAGGGCACAAACCAAAATCCCATGTGTTTTTACAGATTCCTAAGGATTCCGGGTCCTTCCAGTGGACAAAGCTGCTTATCAGGAAAGCAATTTAAGAAAGGAGGAAGGAAGAGTTCCCAGAAATCAGAGATGGTTCCACAGCCATCTGAAGTGTCCAAGCAATAAATCTGGAAAGTTAGTTGCCAGCCAACATCATATTCTGTCCACTATTTCAGTTATGGTCATTAAACAGCAAAATAGAGCAAAACAAGCAGAGAGAGATGAGAAGGGAGAAACTTTAGGGCAAAATCTGCCCTTGGAGCAAACAAAACATTACGCTGGTCACAGACTCCAGAAGCGAGACCTTGTGTGTTGACCTCTGACAGCTGTACCCTTACCAGCTACCCCTGCTGCTCAACCTCCCCACTGGGGTCTGGGCAAAGCACGGCTTTGCAGCAGCAGGCATGCAGTTCTCCCCTCTATTTCTCCCCAAATTTCACGCCACCTTTAGACACCGAGGAATCGCCCAGGTGGCAGCTCCAGGTGCCTCTCCCAGCGGAGCATGGCCCACCTCCCAAACGGGCTGCTTGCTTCCCTTCAGTCTCGCAAGGCAAGTACCTTTGTTTCTCCTGGGTGGGACGAGGGGGAATTTAGACTCAGCCAGCAATCTCTCTTCTCTCTCAGCTCCCATCTGTCCTCACACCCCGCTCCACTCCACAGCTGCTCCCAGCAGAGCGGGAAGATGCAGCTCTCAAGCTCGGAAGCCCGGATGCACCCGAGCTTCAGAGCTGCTTCATGTCTCTCCCACTCCTGCCTCCTCTACCTCCTCTCCTGCGACACTCTCTTCTCCTGGAGCAGCAGATGTAGAGGAGCGGTGGTAGGAGGCAGACACATTGGAGGGGAGCCCTGCTGCAGTTCTCCTCCGGCAGGCTCAGGAGCCGCACAACGTGTGGAAACCGGCAAGGAGCGGAGCAGTATGCAAAGGGAAAAAAATAAAAAATAGTGCAAAGCGACAGCAGTGGGTAGTGCTGTTCCTCTGGGAGGAACAGAACAGGGGGAGGTGAGATGAACCAACTAGAGAATAGGAAAGGAACCAAAATGAAGAGGAGGAATAAAATGTAGAAGATGCAAAAAAGAGAAGCAGCTGTTCTTGCAGCACTTATTCCCTCTGACATTCGTGCCCAGCCCTTCCATCTTCCTCCAGAACTGGGAAATGAGCTGCTACGTGCTCCCTTCCCCTTGCCACCACCCTGACCCTGTGCCACACACAGAATGACACAAAGCCAAGAGCCCCAACACTGCTCTTGGCACCGCAGCAGGGAAGTTTGACGATAGCTACAGGTAGGACATGGGGCTCTGCTGTGGGACACAGGCTAGGATGCAACATAACCTGGTGAAGCATTCCTGCTGTCCAGACTTCTCAACAGCGTTGCATTCAAACAATCTCCATCCCCATCTCATTCTCTATTTCCTTGTTTTATTAAATAATCCTCCTCCATCTACCCTGTTCCCAGCTTCACTTGTGCAGCACAGAGATGCCCTGAGCCTGGGGAGATGCTGCTGGTTGTCTGTACCCAGCACCTCACTTGGCTGCAGCAAATCTGCAAGGCTGTCTCCATCCAAGGGCTACCAGCCAGCCTGTCAATGAGGGGAGCTTCAACAGCAATCCTTCACTCAATAAAATGGTCAGCTGGCCATAAAGGCTTTCCTTAGACACAGCAGACTGGTCTGGACAAGTGACTAACGGGTGATTCCTATGGTGGAAAAAGAGAAGGGACCTCAGGTCCACATGTACAAACCCTGGCTCACATCCTGTCCCTGATGTGACAGGGGCAGACTTGAAGCAAGGGAGCTGGCAATGTGCCTTATGCTGAAGCATCTCCTAGAATAGTTCAGTCATAAGGAAAGAAGATGAGTCTTTATTTTTCTTTCAGCAGGCTTAGTTTCTTTCCTCTGGAATAGTTCCTGGCTACCAGTTAAGGAGATTCCCTCCAGAAAAAGGCACTGGAAACAGAAACCCTTTCTTCAAAACCCACAGGGTGGAGCTGCGTGTGTCCCAGCTCTGCTGCACTTGGTCCTTGCGGGCACTGAGGTTACTCCTGATGGAGGGAGGACAAGCAGACTCCAAGCTCCTGCCCTGCCATCCCACAGCCCATCCCAGGGCTGGTAAGGTCCCTGCCTGAGAGAACCCAGCACCACACAGGGTAAAACAGAGTTTGCCTCCAAAAAAACCAATTTCCATTTTGTAATTTATTCATTTAACCCCACCAATTTTGGGGAAAAGGTGGGTGAGATATTTTTTCCTTCAATACGTGGAGACACTACAGGGATGAAGGGGGCAGGCAGCAAGGGACAGCAGGGTGAGAGATCAGTCTCAGCCAGCAGCAGGAACCTGCAAACCCTGAACCAGCTACAACAGGGACAACGGCTACAAAAATCCTTTTTTTGAGCCATAAATGAATTCCTCAGTCGGTTACACCTCAAAAACACCTTCTGTCCCTTCTTTTAAAGAGTCACAGTCAGGACTCCTCAAAGCCACTTAAAAAGTATCTGGCAAAAAGTTCCCAAACATTAAAAATGGTTCTCTTTATTTTGGCACGCCAAGACTCACAGCATGTAGCGGTCTGTACCAGCAAGAAAGGAGGGATGGGCCAACACATCCTGGTAAAACGAGAAAGGATACAAATCTTGGCTCCCCTTTCAAACTGAACCAGAACTGAACTGTGCCTGAGTGATGAAAAAAATCTTATGGGATTTCCAGCTCGTTTCTGTAGGCTCGAGATCAGATTCTGAACTACTGTGTTTATCCAAAAGTGAACCAGACCTTTGAATATTTGGAGGAGTATTCACTGCTGAGCCACGTTTTTCTTGGATGTCAAAAGCACGGGAAGTTCTCATATTTTTTAACAGAGAATAGAAGAGGGATAAGGTGGGGGGGAGAAGGAAGAGGGCCTTTTTGTTGCTACAACATAAATAGTATATTGCATACAGCTGCTTGCGCGCTTCCCTGTGTGGTCAACAAAACAGGGAACATATTTTAAGCTTGTTTTCCAAAACACTGCATGACAAACTTGTACTCAGAGGCCCATGAAATACAGCCCCTGACTGTGGACATCTCACCACGCTCCATCAGACACTCGCTGCTGTTGGGCGAATGAAAGAAGCAAAACAGTGGGACAGACCAAAACATGGAAAACTAAAGTTGCAAATCACATCTCTGCACTTCAATGGCACAACTTAATTTAGAACAGCTTGTAAAAACCTTAATTTTAACAGATTCTGGTAAAGCAAAAATAGGCGAGGTTCAGATGGAGGCGACAAAAAATGATTAGAGGCCTCAGCAGATACGAGGCAAGATTGATAAGGGTGGGAGTGTTTGGTTTAGCAAGAGATGAGTAAGAGGAGAGATGATAACAAGTACACAAATTGTGACTCGGCCTGAGAGGGTACATCTGGTGCTTTTGCCATTTCTCATAATGCAAGAGAATGGGAACACTGAATGCAGTCAGGAAGCAACAAACACAAAAAAAAAATTAAAGCAGATAAAAAGATTGTTTTTCCTTTCTTAATACACAACTCATAATGACTCTCTGGGACTTACTGTCACAAGATATCACCAGGGACAAGAGGATGGGGAGGATGCAAAGAAAGGATTAGACACTTGCAGAGATAGTCATGAGAGCATTTACAGCTACCACTGGAATGATAAAAATAGAAATCAAGGTACAAATGTTTATGCTTCAGGGTGCAAAACAACCTTTAATTGCTGGAGGCTGGGAGGACACTTTTCCCCATGGACAAGTCCTTCACAGGCTTCTGCCCAGGGATTCCAGCCAGGGCTGGAGAGATCCCCTGTCCAACAGGATGCAATTGCTCTTGCTCCTCTGTCTTCCCAGGTACCTCAATCCTGCACCTCTGATCCCAAAGTCCATTCCTCAGCCCATCCTGAGCCTCCTCAATCCTCAGGGAGCTTCTGGGCAAGTTGGGCCAGCCACATCCCCCAGCTCAACCCCTGCCCACATCACCTGGCCCCAAGCTGCTCATTTCCTCTTTCTTCTTCACGTCACATTTAAGTTTCAGGTCCTTATTTTGCCAGCCCTTCCTCTCCCTGCTATTTCGACTGCCATTTTTTCTCCCTCAAACCTAAACCCCCAGCTCCAGCCCTTGCCATCCACTTGGGGCTCTCCAGGGAGCGCTGACCCCTTGGAGCCAGAAGGCGAAGCATCCACCTCCTCCTGCCCAGACCCACTAGCCATGCACAGACTTGAACACAACCTCAAGACGTCAGGCAAATTTTCCCTTTCTGGATGTGAAGCCGTTCCTCAGGAAAGCTACATCCCTGAGGAGGAGGAGGACCCTCCTGCCGATGGGCACCTGTGGGGCAGCGGCAGTCAGGCGCTATTACGGACCGCGGAGCTCATCAACGCGCTGGAACTGACACGCGACTCGGGGAGACAAAGAGGGATTCTGAAAGCAAGTCAGTCTATTAAATTTATACCTACCTGCACAATGTGAAGCAAACCACATCTCGGTTTCCTTTCATGTGCATGACAGTCTTAACTTGTTTCTTTTAATCCCATAAAAGCAGCTAAAGCATGCAACATGCTTCCCGGAGATGAGGCAAACCTGTATTTTACTTCCTGACACTGATTTAGTTTATAGGGTGTTGTTTTGTTTTGGGGGTTTTTTTTTCCAGGGAAAATAATGAGCATTGTCCAAAGCTGGTATTATAAAAGAAATACATGCTAGACACCTGGCATTTAAAAGAGAATCCCATAAATTGACACTGTCTGTAACAGACCAAATATAGCTGCAACCCCTCGCGTTGCACAGACACCAGCACTGGAGGCTGGAAGATCCCAGCATCTCTCGCCATGGTTTTCTCTGGAAATCAGCACCCTTCTGAAAATTCTAAGTGCCTCTCATTTAGTCAGTCACACCCCAAGTAAGACCAGCGAGACGACCAGGGCTGTATGACTACGCAGTAAATCCAGCAAATCCAAAGGACCAAAGCAGTAATCCATGGAAACGTTCCAGGCGAGAGGGGGGTTTAAGTGCCTTTAATTCCCAGCTGCAAGCCCAACAAGCTGCCAGAAGGCGGAGATCACCGAACACAAGGGGTTAATGGCCTTGCTAAAGAAAATGATACACATAATTTCCTTTTATCATAAAACAATACGTTTATTATTTTCTGTATATCTGTTAAAGGGCATGGCCTTCTGAGTGGAAAACAAAACACAGCTTGGTCACATGTTTATTTGCTTCAGCTACTCCCTTTCCCTTCTGATAAATAATCAAACATGCCATCCAGAAAAAACAAAACCAGTGAGCTGGGAAATTTGATGGTCATCAAATAGACTAAGATACCAAGAAAAGCAGCCCACTGTTCCCACAGAGAGTTTTCTGCCCCACACCTACACTAACATCTGAGTAAATAACTTCAGTCACTCTTTCCATTTTCCCCATGCAATTACTCCTACTGTTAAACAAATTGTCCTTAAGGCAGTTGCAAACACCATTTTTTTTTCTGCAAAGCAGAACAACTTCTGAACATTAAAAAGCCAGACTAGCAATATATTTTCAAAATATGTTTGTTGTACTTGCGGTTTGGCTGAACACACAGCTTGATTTCTCTCTCTCTCGCTCTCTTTTCTAGGAAGATGGGGGTTTATGGTTTAAAATTTTAAAGTGTATTTGGATCTTGGAGAGGCAGGAAAAGCCTCAAGGAGGATGGGTTTTCTCCATAGGGCAGGCAGCATATTTTCCATTTTCTCTTATGTTTCACACTATATGAACACCACGAATGCTTGCCAAAAAAAAAGTTACCTGCTATTTCAGTGGACTTTTGCGGGGGGGGAGAAACCACCGAGAAATATCAAGCAGTTTTTTAAGTCACTTGAACAGAGGGGGAAAAATCCAGCATCTGTGTTGTGACATGGATTACCCAGAGGATCTACACTATCTTCCAACAACCCCTGAAGACCATTCATACAACAATCATTAATACTGAAAAACTGCAGAGAAAATCCCTCACATGAGAAGTTAACAACCATTACCCGGCGTGAGCACGCTTTCCCTTTCCTTTTGTAGTACCACAGGTCTAAACAATAGTCATATGAATGAGATAATAGCCATGCTTGTCTCAGCAGCCTGATTTTTATTAGCATGAAATTGGTACAAATATTAGCGAGGCTGGTTCGCATGCGGTGCCAGAGCCACGACGCAAACAAATTGCGGAAAACAAAAAAGCAACTTGGTGGGTTTGTGCCACTTTTGTTGCCCAGAGCAGCAGCCACGCTTCCCTTTGTTGGGGGGTTTTGTTTTTAGGTATTTTTGGCACTCGTGCGAGGAGAAGCTGCAGCACCCGGCGAGCAGTGGGGACAGTGGCACCCGGCTGCTCCCGTGCCACAGGGACACTGCAACGTGATGGGCGCCCCAAAAGAGGACTCGGTCCTTCTCCAAAGCCATGCTAAAAACCCCACCCTTGTCAACACCACAGTAAACAACCTGAACTGGCTGCTTTTGCTTCATACCAAAGCAACTGCCCTCTCCTGTGCTCCAAGCTGCCTGCGCAAGGCAGCGCGTTAAAAGTTCAGCCCTGCCTGCACGCTCCTTTCCTCTGAGCGCTCGCAGAGAAAATGAAGAGTTTAACAGAGTGAGCTCTTACTGTCTGCCTTTAGATTTCCGTCTTCGCGCTGGAGATGTTTCTGGCTGTTTCTGTGAAGCGGGGGCTGAAGAATGGTAAAAAGATGTTTGAATAAACAGGAAGTGCCGTGCAGCCGGAGCGCAGGCTGGAGGGAGACGCTGGAGCACTGCCCTTCGCGGCAGCCACCGGGCTCTGCCTCCACAGTAGCAACCTCTGCTTTTACTAAATGACAAAGAAACCGCAAAGCATTCCTTCGCTAATTCTTCCCTTGCGAAGTGGTGAGATCAGCTGGAGCTCACAGGTAATCTCGAAGTTGGCTTTAGCACTACACCAGGCACAAAAAGCTAGCGATCCTGCACTATTAAGCCCCCCCCATCTGTGAGTAGAAACAGGCAGAACTAATTATGTCCCCAACTAGCCCAAACAGCAGCGACAAGCACACCTCGCCTCTGTGTCTAGGCAAATTTGGATTTGCATGGAAGTCCAGCCAAGCTCGACGTTCCTACCCTCGACAGTGCTGTGACTGGCTCTGGAAACCGGCTCAGGAGGCTGGCCGGGCTGCAGAGCTGTTTTCTCTAACTGCGTGAACTGAAATACAAACAACCGCCCAAAAAATACAACTTGTCTCGGGCGCAGGGACTTGCATCCAGCATCTCCGAAAGCGTAACTTCAGCATTCCGGCAGATGCCACCCCTCCTTCGTCGTCTCCTTCCCCTCCCTAAAACAAACTACCTATTTAACTGGAGATGACTAACTAACCGTCTCCCCACCCAATTATCAAAGCCCTGTCTGCTGTCATATTGGTGACATGACACAGATATTGTCAAGAAAAAGTAAACTGGGGCTGGCACTCGAAGGCAGCTCGTGAAGAGATGAGCAGTCAAACAGCCATATTCAATAAAAAAGAGGAACAGGATTCCTTTAGAAAATGTATTGCTGTTGTGGCAACGTGCTGCTGCCACTGAAGGGACTGATTTGTTATTTAGCATGTAGTCTTGGACTGTCTGTCATTCTGGGTGCTAATGCTCTGCTAAAATAACTCATTGGGAGCTGTCAGTGGGATGTTTACATAGGCCCCCAATCTTTTCTTCATACAAGGAAATTTTTTACTGGAATTCATCTTCTTTTGATCTCACATTCAAAGCAACAGCAGCTTGATAGACATGCAAGTCTGAAAGCAAATCCAGACGCTGAAGATAAACCGCCAGAGTATGACAGGCAGGAGCATCTAAAGCTTATAAAAATGAAGAGAACAGCATGTCGTCTGAGTATTACAATAGCAGAAATCAAGAGACATATTAGGTGGAACTGATCAGCCACAAAAACAGTTCAAAAGGCAGATCATAGAAACAGAAGACTAAGCTAGAAAAAAAATAAAATTGGAAAGATCTGCTTTACAGAGGCATCACCTCCTTTCTGAGCACCGCGGCGTTTCCGCTCCAGCATGTAAACTGAAGGGGAGAAAAAGAACAGGGCTGGTGCGGTCTCTACTAACTCAGCAGTTCTTACCTTCAACACACCAATTAATTTGCCGAGTGTACGTTTCAATTACATGTTATTCAAAGTGAAATAAAAATAGGACACTGTGCCACTTGCACCTATAGCCCAGCCCTCCCCAAGACCACAGGGACAGGGAATTGGTGCCTGTTCGTTAGGAACTGCATCCCCCTGCAAGGTGCAAAAGGCGCTCTGGTCTGAGCCCCTGCCACCATTTTAGCTTGTTCATCTTTCAGAGAGCTGAGTCTTGGGATGCTCCTGAGCTCTGCCTCTGCCACTGGTGCAGAGATATTAGTTCAGAAGGTAATTTTATTTAAATTGAATTACATGTGCCACGGAGTCCACAGCTATGTTCTGAAGGCGACACTTGCCGGGAAACAATTGCTGAAACTTTCTCTAAAAACCCATACATTTTTAATTTTTCTTCCCCAAATAAGCTTCTTATTCTAATTGAAGTCAGCAAATATAATGAAAAAGTAATTCTCAAACAATTTTGTACTTAGAGCTGTTTGTTAACAAACACTGAACGAGCAGCAGTGTTAGGTTAAAGGGCAGCAGGATTCCACATTATAATTTAGCCTGCGGTTATTTCTGATTAAGAACACCCTCCGGGACGGCAAAGCAAGATCTTCTTTTGCAGCAGGCATAGCTTTTAAAATTAGCCTCTTCTCAATAATAAAACCAACAGGAAAACTGTGGATTTAAAACTGTATTAACCAATTTGAAGTGGTGCAATCAGTTTATGTGACGCTTTCTGCAAACCACTGTTCCCTGCCTTAGTCAAGTTTCAAATGTAAAAATGCTGCCTGGATTCTGAAACTGTTGTAAGAAAGTCACCTTCTGTCATGCTTATGTAGCTATCTAATGTGCTAAAGGCTGATTATTTATCTTTAAACTGTACTAGTTTAATCTTTTAAGGTCACCACTAATCTGCTCCAACCTTTTAAAAAATAGCAGCTTTCAAGACTTACTGCTGGAATCACTAAACTCTGAGCTGAATGTCATTGTAAGGGATACATTAGCCAGAGTGAGTGTAGTTTTACAATGTAAACACCAAATATAAATCCCCACCTAAATGAGAAGAAAAATATGATGTCCATGCCAGGAGAAATATCAGTAAATAAGACCAACGCCGTATTATTTCACACAAATAGCGTTCCAAATCATGTTGCTATTCCTCTCTCCCCCCCGCCCCTCCCTTCCCAGTGCAAAACTTGGGTATAATTTAAAGGATCATTAGGTGTTTTTTCTTTATCTTTTCCCTTTCTCAGCAGCAACTTTGCCTGCCTGCTGTGAAGCCTCCTGACCACATTTGGAAGTTGTTGCAAAGTCCAAAACCCCCTCACAGGTTATTTGTGTGCGTGTGCTGCACAGCGGCCTTTTACACTCTTCTTTTTCCTTTTCCCCTAGACTTCTTCTGGACTTGAATGTCACAGTAGACCTTGAATGTGAAATGGCTTCAAGCTAATTGCTTTAATTGCTTGAAGATGTGCAGGCAGGTGAAACCTGATCCCCTTGGCCATTGTAGAGACCAGGAACAACACAGGAATGTTTACATAGTGGTTTGAGTTTAATAGACAGTAGAGCTGAGTTTCAGACAGCTAGCAAAACCACAGCTAATAGGTGACCTCTTAATGTAGTCCTCCTTTTTAAAAACAAAATACAATTTCGTTTTATACAAGGCAATGTCCCTAAATGCCAAGGTTATCTGCTTGACTTTTTGAGTGAGCATGCACTGCGTTGCACCTGACATTTATACCAGAAACTCTATCCTGAATGCATTTCCCTCTACCTTAAAACAAAAAGCACTTTATGTGTCAGTCACCTTACAAACAGATTAGAGCTGGATGGGGTTTCCTCATAAGTGCAGTCATTTTAATTTAAAATTGAGTGTTTCTCACCACTGTCATACTCCTTCCCCCTCATCCCCTAGGCACTCCTACCCTTTGGTGGGCACCAGCACAAGCCCTTGGAGGGGGCTTTTGTAAGGCCAAGTACTTTTACTGCTTTTCCAGAGCTCCCAGTACATTTGCACCACACTCTGACGATACGGACTGGCTGCGACGCACTTTTGCAAAGGCACAGTTTGATTTGACACACGGCACAAATTCAGCAGCTCTTCCTCAGGCAAAACTCCTCCCGACTGAGAACTGCAGCATTCAGGGTCACTGATGATCAGGTTTGCTTTCCAAGAATCGTGAGGTAAGTAAAACACACTTGAAACCAGCCAAAGACCAGTGAGCAGGTACAGGACAAGTGTAGAAAGCAAAGACTGAATTTGGCAGCAGCAGTAGCATAAAGGTATTTACTGTAGGTCTAGTCCAAAAAACAAACACTGAAAACAGGTAATACCAAACAGTTACTTTCCTGGCACAGGCATTTCAAGTTTAGTTGCCAATCCTAAAAAACAGTCAAAATCACTTGCATTGAGTGAATACAAGCTGAGAAATGGCACGTGTTGTATCCCAAACAAAAAGGAATAAATAAAATAACATTTATGGAGGAAGGAAAAAGGGAAGGCAATCTGAGACATAAGACTGGAAAAAGCACAAACACACTGAGGCAAAGGAGATGAGGCCCAACTAACGTGTATTTGACACGAACGAGAAAGGAAAGCAATTCCCTGCCACACAGCCCTGCAAATAAAGGGCATTTCCAGTCTCATCTTGGCAATTCCACTCAAAAAGTTTCAAATTCTCTATTACTTTACGCTGGAGCTACCAACCCCTTGAACAGAAGCAAGCAGAAGCAGGAGGGAGGCTGCTCCAGCCACTCTGGATGCAACTGTGGCTCCCAGGAAGACAATAGACGCTGGCTGCTCTGCTCTACCTTGCCTGTTATTCCCAATCCTCTGAAGCAAATGAGTAACTGATCTTAAATAATACAGAACAAAGGGAACAATAGGAGCTGGAAAGCAAGCTGGGATACTTGGGAACATGCCTCTTTCTTTTGAGAGAGAATCTCGTCGGCACACATGCACACACAGAGTTATAGAATCACAGAAGTTGTTGTCCTGTGTGTGTGTCCCCTTGCCCCCCCATCACCTCCTTAAAAGCTCAAATTCCAGCCACTGTGGGGTTTTAATAGATTTTTTTCTCTCTACGGCCTGAAAGATTAAGAAAAAAGGAGAAAGTTCAGAATAGGAAAAAAAAAAAAAAATAGAACAGTGTCAATTTAGAGATTTAGTATAAACTAGTCCAAGCCTGTGGGAGGAACGCTAAGTGGAAAAAGTAAACACGGTCCCCCCAAGAAGTTCCCCTGGAAGCTGAGCAGGCAGCCAGTGCCTGGTACCCGCTGCCCCGCGCCCGGGGAGGTCAGCCCAGCTATGCTAAACTGACAGGTTCAGTTTACAGCAGGCCAGCACTTTGTTTGGATATACTGGCCTTGCTCACCGCCAGCTTAACAACAGATGGCTCGAAAACTTTCATTATGTTGCAGAGGGCTGAACTGCAAACAATCGGGAAAACTGTGAGAAGTTTAACTCCCTGCGAGCCGAGCGGGGAAGCGCTGCCCTCGCCAGCCGGCGTCTCCTCCCGCCCCGGCCATGGGCACCTTTAAATTAATTAAAGCAGGATGGGATGATTAATCATACCTGCGCACGGTCCTGGGGATGCCTGGGAAAAAGAATTTGCGATTTGACAAGGTCATTTCAATAAAAGTAGCATTCCAGGAGAAAATGGACTTTGACGGATTGCAAAGCTGATTTTAAGCCTTCCTCAAGCCTCTGGCTCTAGGAAAGTTATAGAAAGTTTCTGGAATAATCCTCCAATTGGGGTTTATCAGGAGCTTTCTGATGAGTGTTCTTCCACCTACAGAAACAGCCTCTGTCCCTCAAATTCCCACTTCAAACTTTCACCCTCCACGGCAAGAGAAGGCCACCAAATAATCTAACATGCAGATCTGAGTATGATTTATCCAAATCTGTGTATAATTTAAATATTCATCTAACTGATTTGATTCATATGCACCCTAATATCTTTTAACGCTCTAAGGCAGGTTATAAATGCACCTTCCGAGGTTTAATTCAATTGACAGTCTTATATACATCTCATCACTGAAAACGCATTATTTTATATTATTCAAGAAATGAACAAATCAGTTTTCCACAAATGTATTTTAAAAGCGACTCTTTCCTGTTATTGAAAGAAAATTGTGTTTATTACTCCTTTAGCATAGTGTAAACTCATAAACGTCAACAGAGAGTACAAGGAAAACTGTCAACTAAATATTGTTTCCTTCATGAGCTGCTCTTCCAAGTCAATTACGCCTTTCAACTTCTGGGGCATTGTATGATAAACTGGCAGTAAAAATCATTCACATTAATATACCATGGTGCCTTGCCTGCAAAAGGTAATTAAAGAAGTAAATGACTCATAAGAATAGACATATTAGCTGCAAAATGAAAGGCAACTGAGCTGCCACATGAAAATATGTACCATTAAGATACTGCATTTTCATATTCCTGTAATCAGCTTCAGTAGACTAATGCTTATTTAATCCAGTTCTCGCCTAAGTCCATCAACAACTGTTTTTTGCTGTTTTCTCCTTGACTGAACATTATGTGTGCAGGTTTGGAATAAATACTGCAATAAGATTTTTGCATAGTCAATTGAAGAACAGGTTTTTTATCTTTTAAAAACTATTTTTCTTTCCCACCAAGAGGAATACAGCAGTGAAGGATACCAAGAAACCCCACGTTTCCTGGGGTTCTTTCAGTGCCGATATGCTTTGAAGGAAATATATGCCCCGGTCTAGCATTTACCATTTTCATTTATGAAATACAGCAGGAAATCAAGTCTCATCTTCCACCTTTCCTGGCCTTCATATGGGAAAGGGTTTGCCTTGTTAATGTGTGTTTTCATTCGGGTTAGAAAAATTAGACAGCTTTTCTCTTTCTTAAGTCTTTGACACAAGGTGGGGCAAGGAGAAGAATGGGCACTGCTGGATTTGTGGAGGAGATGGAGCTGCAGGCTGGGGACCCCCAGGGACATCGCCCCCAACGACCTGCTCTGCCCAGCCCAGCCTCAGCTGACAAGACCCAAACTCCAAACTCACACAGGCACCATGCTGGCATCCCACCCTGGCAGCTGGACTGCCCACCTTAGCACAACATGTTCCTGATTTTTGGGAAGGGCCGCTGCTGGGAGCTCGCCCTGCAGTGCACATCTCAGCCCACCTTGTCTCTGCAGCCACCACATAAACCAAAGCCTTTTGGTGAAAGGTCTTGGGTTGAACATCACAACTCCATCCCTCTCCTCCCAAGGGGATGGCAAGGAGATGGTGAAATTCAGGGAACAAAGTACACTTGTCTCCAAAAGAAAACACCCTGCAAAATACTCAAACATTTGTAACTCATCCTGTTTGCGAGCAGTAATTAAAATATTCTTTTCATCACAGTAATAGCTCTGTAAGGCCAAGATCCAAACTGCTTTTGACTGCACAGCTCTCATAATTATTTCATTTTCTAAAGTATGGGGTGGAGTGAACTCCAGTATCTCAGCTATTGCTACGGTGCTCTGTTGACAAATGCTGACTTTCCTAAACGGCAGGCGCCGTGTATGTTCCATCCACCCTTTATTTATTGTGCCCGACACAGGTTTATCCTTGCAAAAAGAGATTTTTCAATAAAAATGTTCACACATTGCTTCGCAACCTGCATTATATGTTGCTTATTTATCACTATCAGTACAAAATATTGTAAGACTTAAAATGTAGGATCAATCATTATTTAAACTGTATTATTGCTTCTCCATTTGAGTAGACATCACTTTGTACCCACAATTAATGAGCTCTAGTCCTTTTTCTAATTAAGGAACAAAGGTTCTTGTGTGCAGAGTACAGAGTGACGCTGTCTAGAGAACACACATTTAAATAGAAAAGAATCCTTCTAATTACCTTACAATAGGATTTTTCATATCCAGGAACATAATAGGATCAAGAAATTAGAGCATTTCCAACAGCATTTACAAATAAGTCATTACAAAACACTGTTAAAAGGTAATAATGCATCCCTAAAAACAAGGGGGCCTTATGGAGACTAGTGCCTAACGCTTCCATATTTATAGAATTAACCTTTGAGCACTGATAGAGGGAAAATGCAACACAGAAATTATTTTATAGATGTGTATACATAGAGATAAACAAATAAAATGAGGAGTCAGCTATTAGAGCCTGAACTACTTTAGGCTTGCACAGATTAGGATCCAAACACATAATTAAGACAGTCAGAAAGGTAACCTGGCTTTATCCAGTAATTAGGGCTGTTAGAAATCGGATACTGTCTCTTAAAAGTGTTACAAATACATGGCACTACTAAATAACCTGCACTGCTGGGAAAGTATACTCGCTATCAAGGGCAAAGCTGCTATACACTGAGGTAACAGTAAATGACAGACTGTTGTTCAAGTCCATTAGCTGCTATGTGATAGGAGCACATTCACTAGCACACGACCTGTGAAAAATCTTAGATCTCTTTAAATCTTTGAATTGGATTGCTGCATTAATTCTTAAGAACTGCAATCCTTCAACCAAGTCAAATTACCCTCATTAACAGGGGAAAAACTGCCTCTGCAATAAGTTAAAAAAAAAGAGATATTTATTACCTATAATCACTTTCACGTACTTCACCTGGAAGTGTGACAAACTGGGACAACAACTTGAGAGGCTGGCACCAGTTCAGCTGCTGGTGGGGCCGGGGTGGAGGGGACGTGCCGTGCACGTGTCACCCTCTGTGCCCGTGCGCGCTCCTGCGCCGACATCCAGCGTGAATATGTGTGCTTCGTGGGGAAAAACCTCAATGGATGTTCTAAGAAAAGAAAAATCACTAAGAATAAGCACAGGCACCGAAGCGATCTGTGTGTGTGCCACTGAAATAACCGCAAAAGAGGAGGGGAAATTCTTCAGTTATTCAAGGCTTGATTAGAACACTACTTCATAATTAGGCATGTTACAAGTATTGTCATCAACCAGAAAATTCATGTACTAACTCAAAGGTCTCAGAAGCTGGCTCAAGCCTTCTATTCATTAACAACATCTGCTATTAATGTTTAACCCTCATAAACTTGCACCAAACATTCAGCATTCAACAAAGCTTAAAAATAAATATTTTGTTGTGCTGTTTTATCCGCGTGGTGATCTGCTCAGTTCTGCGGATATCAAGAACCACTACAACGGCCAGACAGATAACGGACAAATATTTGGTCTTTGTTGGAAAAAAGATATTTCTTTTTCCAGTCACTGCTTCTCTGCACTTCAGATGCTACAGCTCCCGAGCCAGGCCAGTGCAGCACAATAAACAGCAATGCAGACATGCAGTATACATGCACCTATACGATGGTATGAATCATTTATTTTAAAGATGAAACTCCCTGGAACAATTTTCAGGATGAGTGTTGTAAAGAACACTATGTTTAAATTTTTTCTAATTTAAAAATGAGCGTTCGTGGGACGAAAGTCTCCCTGTGAAATGGAGAGCTGAGTAAGTCCAGGATCCAGAAATGAGAAACAGAGCGTTTCATCTTCATTTTACTGCTCGGAGTCCAGATGAGAGAGAGCCCTGATCTTGCAGTCAGATCCTAATGGGCAGATCCTTGGAAGAGCCTTTGGAAAGACTCATTTCCACCAGTGTGGTTTTAATGTAAGCGCTGCAATCTGCTTGTGCAGGCTC
Organism: Orthonyx spaldingii; assembly: GCA_013397795.1. NCBI lineage: Eukaryota > Metazoa > Chordata > Aves > Passeriformes > Orthonychidae > Orthonyx > Orthonyx spaldingii. The sequence goes on along the minus strand of VZTJ01002941.1, from coordinate 246,198 downwards.
ATTTACAGCGTGGAGACAGAGCTAAGTGGTGAGCTAATGCGACCCTCTAATGACTCCTGGAAGCGCATCCGGACATCCCCCGTCCCTGTCCCTCTTCCCGCGGGTGGATGTCGGTGGCACAGTCCCTGCTGGGTCCATCCTGGCTCGCAGAGGCAGCCCCGGAGCACTGGCAGCAGGTCCCCCCATTGCTCCCTGCCCTCCCTGCCCCTCCTGCCACACCGACCCCTTAGCAAGCCGACCCCCAAGTCTCCACAGAGCCCAAAATTCCAGCATCAGGCAGGCAAAGATCCCGCTTGTACTCATCTCACCATCGTTTTCTAATCTGCAGCAACGCCAAGATACAAACCAAGCCACAAAAGTAATGAAAAATACAGCTCTTTTTGTCTTCAAACATGACATTCATGGCGGATTCACTGTCTGCATGTTGCAGCATGCTCTATTCTTAGCACCGTGCCTTTTAAAGTTAGGCCCATTATTTTCTACGGTGTATCAAGATCAGTATGTATAACATATGCCATATTGTTGACACTTCCCTGGATGTACTGCACACCATATGCCTAAAGCACTAAAAGGGGTGATGAACAGAGTGGCAAAACTGAAAGGAGAACAAGATACACCGAGCATGTTGAATGAATTCAGTTATATAATTCAGCCAATAAGGGTTTCCATACATTTAACAATCTCCTCTTTTTTTTTCCCCCCCCTTTTTCTCTCCCCCCCCCCAATATAAAAATGAATTTAACAACTTTCCACTGTGAAAAGTTAACACGCTGGACACGTATTCAAAGCAAACATTTAATCACAGTGGGCCCACCAGGTCTAAAAAGTATACATGTAAAGATAGATCATATATAATCACACCAATAAAACAAACAAAAAAGGACTATTCATACATTTTAGCAATAAACTAAAATAATAAAACATACAGTTTTGCTTCTGCTTCCACTTGTCCTTTATTTTACCTTTCATAAATCTATACCCCAAGTCCAATTCCTAGAACTAGGGAAGATGTCATCTTGCCCATCTTCAGAGCTTTATTTACTAGTTTCTGTACTAAGAATTATTATTTGAAGAACCCAGAAACTAATGCTCTCTTACACTACAGTATTTTTGTCCAAATCTTCTGGAACGGATTATGAAATTGAAATGTAAGAAGGAACACAGTCGAGCTATATTTATAACACGAATGCTGCTCTTCAGCATCTGATACATACACATGTGTATCCTCATTTCTATGCCATCCCTCAGCACGCTCTAATGGGTACACTAGCTGCATACTCATCATTAAAATAAAAGAAAAAAGAGAAAAAAAGGAACTGACTCATCACTGAGAACAGTTTTGACAGTACTTGCATGCAGAGCCCTGGCAGAGAGGCTCAAGCTATTTAGTTGTGACCGGCTACAAATGACAAACTTTGGACTGAATTAATAATTAGAGGAAAAAGCCAAACATGCAAACTCTCAGCACAGGTACAGCCTGATGCACAAGCGCACCCAGGTCTGAACTCAGGTTTAGTCCTTGGAGTTATGTGCTACCTGGAGGAAGGGAAAGATCTGGAAAGTTGGTGTCACTGCAGGGAATTCCCACTGCCCAGACACTGACAAGGTCGGGAAAAAGAGACGAGCGTCGCAGAAACACCCGGCAGGAACACACAGGACCCTTCCAGGGTGAGAATCCCAGCTGGCATCGAGCACAGGGGAGGTGCAGGGTAGCAGGCTGCTCTCCTGGCATGTCAGGAGCACGGCCAGCTCCTCACAGGGATGCTGCTAACGCTCTGGAGCTAATGATGCCATGCAAAGCTGAAGCTTCGCCGTCCTCTGTCGTTAGTGCCACTATGCACCCACAGGCAATGGATCAAAGGGGCTATGAGAAGATAAGGAGAATCCATTTTAATTTCAAAACATGAAAATTCTGGCACAGGAGATCACTACAGAAGATCAGTTCTGTTATGTATCCGTGGTGTGTTGAAGGGGAATGGTGCATTTTAAATGTACACACACATACCTATTTATCTGAGTAAGCAATATCATTAGCAGAATAAAACAACCTAAAAGGAACATGGGCTTTTTGTTAAAGTGGAAGACAGAATCCTCTTCTTGAAAAACATCAAAGAAAAGGAACACATGCTGATGTTTAAAAACAGTCTATGTCTAATACAGAACAGAGAGACATTAAAAAAAAAAAAAAAAACAAAACAAAACCAACACAAACCAACAAAAAAATCCCCTTTGCTTTACAATATTTTCCTTAGACACAAACTTAGTACTTACTGCTGACCAGGAATGGCTGCCAGTGCCATTTAAAGCACTGTCTGTGCAATCCACTGAAAACTCAGATAAGAATTAATATACACAAATTTCACATTGTCAAAATTAGGACAAGTGGAAGTTTTGTGAGTGGAAACACTTGGACTGCATCAGTATTAAGCCAGAAGGTAAACAGAGGAGTATGTTCCAAAAAATTAGAAAAGGAAGGGGTTTAGACAGGCATGTCAGTGCCTGCTCTGTCCCTGCTCTGAGCTTTCTCTGGAGGAAAACAAAACAAAACAAAGCAAAACAGAACAGCTTCGTTTTGCAAAAGCCACAACTGTACAGCTATTTGCAGAGGGAAGTGGTGAGCAGGCAACACCTCCTGTCAGCATCCCTGGGGCTGTGCCTTCAGTACATCAACACTGGCCATGAGACGTGAAGTTAGGGTGTGAAAAAGTCTTTTACCTTCTGGTCTCTAGCTCGGGGCTGGTCCAAGCAGAGCACAGCCAAACCTTCTACTGGCTGTTGGCGACGTTAGTTTGATGGACTTCGTCCAGTTGCTTGTGGACTACTGTCCATATTAGGAAAAAATCCCCACTTGATGCTGGCACTGGGATCCAGCCCTGTCCACAGACACCGGCAGCACTACAGACTGCGTAAGCAGCCAGGTTGAGACACAAGGATCACAGCCATGTCAGTGTGCCCAGGATCCTTAAAAAACAGAATCATACAAAGCCAAAAACAATTCTACCATGGCTAATTAAAACATCTCTTGTGCTTGCTCTGTAAGAAAACCCACACAACAACACATTAGCAACAAAAACAAAAGTAAAAAAATCCCCTAAACCACTCTGTGGTGAACTTCGTTTCCTTTTCCGAGAGGCGCTGGTGACGTTTGCAGGGGAGCTCAGGAGGGTAAAAGGGCATCGCTACCACGGCAGCTTTTAATTCTGCCAGGCAGATCCCCCAGACCTGTAAGGAGTGTCTGCTTCCTACCCACCAGGCCATTAATCACCCAGACTCCTAAAAGGTTCAATTCATGTGCCCACTCAGAGAACTCATGAGATGCCTGATAGTCATGTGTCATTCGAGAAGGGAACAAAACTGTATTCTTCTCTGAACTGAGGTAGCTCCTATTACCGAGAGACTGTCTCTCCTGGGAGCGACCACAAGAGCGAAATGAAGGAGAGCTGACTCAAATCTCTGCCTCACAAAGACACATAATTGATGCAGAAGGGAGAGAGAGTTATTAGGAATGTGCCACTACCATTATTTTGCCAATAATCTGGGGAATTGGTGAAAGGGTTTTGAAAGTGGGGAAAAATATCTCCAATTGTTCCTAAATACATCTCAGACAGACAGGCTGCTCTCCAGGAAAGACTGCTCTCCTCCTTGGATAAGAGCTTGGTGAAAGCAGAGGAGGTTTCTGCCACCTTAAAATTGGACCATTTCTTCCCATGATTAACTTCACTCTTCCAGGGACCTTTTGAGCAGCTGGAGGTGATGCCTGGGCTCTATGCGTGCTCACAAATCCTTTGCTTCCCTTGATATCCCCTGCTTCAAAATCTTGATCCTTATCTACTGATGCTCTTAAAAGCTTGGGAGATACTAACCTGGGTATATGTGTATATATACAGGGGTAACTGACCCTCCCCTGCGCCCCCCAGACTGGGCTGAAACATGACACACAAATATATCATTTGACATTGCCATTTCTTGGAAATGACAGCTGGAAAGAAAAGGGTACGGAAAAAGGAAATGGGCACTTCTGCAGCCTAAAAAATAAATGCTTGTATTGCTCTGCACTTGATAGAAAATTAAGGAAAAACAAGCAGGAACAATCCTGCCCTCCTGCTGCTTCTTACTGCTTTTCTTCCTTTAATTACTGCTCTACTAGGTAAACTAATGGATAAAACTGAGAAAAAGATAAAAACCTACGAGCAGCCCAGCAATTGCTTCACATCCTTGTTATTTTCCTGGAAATACCCATGCCTCAGTAGAAATGTTATCCACATTCTCTTTTTTTTAAACTTTCCCCTTAGAAAATTCAGCAACAAACTAGACAGTGTAACTAAGTTTCAGGCAGCCTGGCACATTCACCGCCCCTCGATGTTTTACCTTTCTCACTGGCACCTTTTGATCTCTCAGGCTTTGGGAACACTAAGCTGAACTGATCTCCTGCTGTAATTCATAATTACCAATTCACAGCTATTTCAGCACTCTGCAGATGCCAGCCTGCTGCTCAGGTGTCAATATAGAATTGAAAAATGCTGAAATTTTTGGGCAGTTGGGATTTTTTTTCAAAATTTTCCCCATTCCTCCACAGCGCTACAAAAACTGCACTGAGCAGCCGCTGTTACTGAAGAGCCAACCTGGATGCTTGGTGCTGCACAGAGCACAGAGGAGGCTGCTTTCAAAGGGTTTACAGCGTTGATAAAGGGGGTTATGATACATAAACAGCCTTTTTCAGGTTCAAAAAAATCTTCTCTTCCCATTCAGCATCACCATTATCCCTACTGGCAGAGAAAAAACGCGGTTCCGCGGACAACGGCTGCGCTCAGCCCTTGCCCCTCGGCACCAACGTGTCACCACAGTGATCCTGCTCCTACACAGCACAGAAACAGCCAGGGGCCACAAAAAACAGCCACCGTGGGCCACAGCTCAGTGTCAGCCCGAGGAGGGGGCAGAGCTGCCTGTGTGGGGCTAATGGGGCCGTCCCAGTGGCTATCTTTGTAGCCACAACACAATCTCGGCTGTTGTTCTATAGCCATGAAAAATTAAGCCAGATGGCTAAAGTTTCCCACTCCAAGTGTTGGTATGAGGCCCTGTAGTATATTTTGGTCTCGTGGCTTACCTATGGGACCTTCAGCAAAGGAAGTCCATGCTGGGATTGAATGTAAAATATGGGACCGTGCAGGCTGGAGAGAAAGTCTTAACCGGAGTGTTTGAATTAAAATGTTTCACCAGCAATCCTTCATTAAGCCTTTGCCCCAAGTTCTCTTACAAACTACTAGCAATACACACCCCCTTCAAAACCATCCCAAAGTCCTTCAACAAAATAAAAAAGCCTCTTGTCCACCATCTGGATTTTACAGATGGGGCAATGAAAGCACAGAGATGAGAAGAATTCAACACTGGAAACAATACTCATGAACTACAAACAGACAAGTATTTTTGAACATTCAGAAGTTGAATTAGATGCAAAAAGCCTTTTCTTTTGTTGCTTACTACCATAACTCAAACACTTTCTGGTCCTCTCTTCAATATAATCAGTGAATTTACAAATTGCTAAATCCTCATATTCAATTTTTGGTGCTGAAAATGAAACAGAAAATGATCCTTTTGATCTTCAAACAACCTTAAGACAGAAACACTTTACTATTTCCCTGTTTGGTGGGGAAACATGCCAAAATACCAACATCCCTGGCTGAAGCTTGGCTGTGCTGCAGGTTAACACTACACCCAAGTCCTCCAGATCATCATGTGCAAAGAGAGGTCTCACACCAAAATCCCAGCCCGAAATACTCCCCAGACATTGGAGAAGTTCAGGTCCAGATCCACATCCACATTTTGTATCTCAGGTTTATATCTAAAACAAATATAAGGATTCTCTTGACTTCTTCCAAAGAATAGTCTTTTAAGACATAAGACTCAAGAACCAATAAAAAAGGTAATTTAACAATATCTCTAGTGTGTCACCAATCATTTAAAGGGCCTTGAGGCTGCTGCATTCCCACTACAGTACAGCAGCTTTCCCACCCTGCTGGTTTTCAATTGACACCCTCTGTGTTGATATTTTTTTCCAAGTTAAGCCTGATGGCATTTTTTAAGCTTCCCCTCACAGCTGATGTGCTCCGCTCATGCCACCGCTGGGTCCCAGCAGTGCTGCCGTGGGCAGTGCCAGGCAGGCTCTGCTGGAACCCACACTGGTGGGACCAGGGGTCTTCTCCTCTCTATCTCCCAGGGCACAAGGTCCAGGAGAATATGAGAAACTTATATATAAATATAGGAGGAAATAGGAGGAAGAAATCAAAAGGGGGAAAAAGATTTAAGAAAAACCTGAAAAAGAAATGCCTACGAGGAGGTTTTTAATCAGGATCTCATAGCAATAACTAACTTCAGAAACTTGCCAGTGTATCCATCACTTGCTGAATAATTTGCTATTTTTTTCCAAAAAGGCAACAAAAATGCCCCTTGCATACATTTTGCTGGTCTGAGCCTGAAAACTGCTTGGAAGACAGAATATCTGAGACAAGGGAAACACTCCCTTCATCTTCACTTGGCATGACTGGGATTGTCATCAATTCATTCTTACTTTCAGAAATCCTGGGCACAGCCCAAAAGGCCAGGAACTGCTGGCAGACAGAGCTGCAGCCCAAGGCACCATCAGCCCGTGCCACCATAGCCTCCCACCCAGCTCCTGCACTCAGAGGTGGGCACAGCACAGGCACATCTGCTCCTGAACACCTCTAACAATTTCTCACAGCCCAATGCTCCATCAAACGCAACCATCCTGGCTCCTCACCTCAGCTTCCAATGCAGAGCAGCAACGGGTGTTATTAACAGAAAAGGGTGGAACACCACCTCTTAAAAGGCACTTACCTACTGCAAATGAAATTAATAGCCATTAAAAAAAAAAAAAACAAAACTTATTCGAAAAGTCTTCCTTTGCAAATACCTCAAGCGTACCCTACCACCAGAGTCAGGAGGAAGTTTTCAAATGGGAAACTGCTAAATGAATGTATCTGCTAAAGGAATCAGGGGTTTTCTTGCACTCCAAGGTTATGTGTTTAGCAGGCTTTGATACTTCAATGAAAAATTGAGGTGGCAATGATTTGCAGACTAAATTAATGTTAAATACTTCAAAGAACTGGACAAACAAGTCAGCAGCAAAAATTTTATAGGTTCACTTCCTTCAAGGGAACTTAAAGAGCCAGCATTTTATTGCTGCGAATTCTAGTCACTCCTTTTACCCCTCAGCATCTGTTTGAAATATGTAGTAGACAATTGCTTTTTTGGCTCTGACTCAGGTGGTTGAAATACAGGACAAACAGACTACTGTATATAAGCTTTCCTCCAGCAATGAAAATTTTTATTAACTCTCTTGCATAGCAAACTCGGCTGCCTAGCTTCCAATCCCTATAGAATCATCAAGGAATGTGGCTACTTATTAATTCCGGTGGTCAAGCACAGGGTGGATATGTTGAGACTTGTCTGCAATACGCAACCTCACATTTCAAAAAAATAAGAGGAAAAAAAAAAGCTACAGAGGGAAGGAAAAACATAAATGAGTTCTGTTTAGTTCATCATTCATAAGTGTAAAATTCCAAGCTAAATACTAGCTCTGTACATAAATATGTCAGCCCTGTCAGACTTCCAGCCAAAGAAAACAAGGCCCATGGTGGAGGGGTTCAGAATTACCCTCAGAGTCATGAACCTGCCCCACCTTCCATTGCTGTGTCAAATTCAGGAGTTTTCTCACATTGGTGCTTCATAAAAACAACCTGCAAACACTGCCTAAAAATTACTCTTCTCACCCCACCCAGCTGAAGGACCAGGGAAAAGAAAAGAACAAGGACAGAGGTACATAACACAGAAAGGAAGGTTCTTGTTCCCCAGGAGACTTTATTTAGAATGATCCTGGTCACTTGAAACTCCTACATTTCATTGCTTCTGCATCCTCCACGCTGCTTGTGTAGTGGTGACTACTTCTGCAAAGCTTTTGATCCCTGAGAAGTGCTGTGAGATGTTTTCCAGCATTTAAAGTTGGATAAAACTCCCTTTTCAAGTTGTGGTTACAGGCCAATTTGAGCCAACCTGAGGCTGTTGTGGTGCTTTTAGTCTTCTGTTGTGTTTCCAATGTCATAAATACCTAATAGCAGCGGTCAGCATTTAAAAATAAACACTTGCCATGTATTTTCTACACAAAACAACTCCAACTGTCTGAAATCTGCAGATATTACACATTTTTGCATTTTTAGTTTATATTTAACACATAGATTATTAAATAGCTGGACTTTGCTTAAAGTTCCCCTTGAGTTGTGTTATACTGTTTGGGAAAAGGCCACAATCTACAGCTAGCTGTCTATTTGCTCCAGCTAATTCCCACACCAACAAATTCAATAGTCTTTTCCACCAATGCCATAAATCAGAGAACTATTTCTAATGTGAAGAGTGAGAAGAGCCATCAAGGGTTGCCTATAGCCCAGATCTATCCATTATGGCATGTCCCACAAGGCTGAATCTCCCTGGTCTGATCCACCACAACCTGAAGCAAAGTCCTTACATAATTTTCTGGTCATCACAGCCTGTAGGTATCCATTTGATTTAGGTATCTCTTCCAGTTTCTCTGGAGAAGGCACAGAGGACGATGCTTCTCATCCCTTTGCTACAACTGCAGCTGCTGGGTGAGAAGAATGCAATTCTTATTTCTTCTATTCCTTACTGCCAGTACAAAGCAGAGTTTCCCTCCCAGCTTTCAGCTCCTGCTCGCTGTCTCCCCGGGAGCAAAGGCTCTCCAGCACCTCCGTTCATCTGGCGAGCACTCACGGTGCTGCAGAATGTCAGCTCACGCAGGGAGCACCCAGCCCCTCCAGCAGCCCCCTTGCAGACAGATATGATTACAAGCATCACATGTGGCTCTCCCAGATGGTGGCCAAACAGCACAGATAGCTGCCCTGAGGCTTGTTTCTGCATGGCCAGCGAGCGTCCCGACAGCTCTGAGCACTCCGGGCACCTGCGGCCACCACCCACCCACCTCCAGCTGCCCCCTGGGCAGCCGTGGCCACCAGCCCGCTGAACTGTGCCCAGGCTACCTGGGCAGCTCATCAGGAAGCACTGGAGGTGTGCAGCCTCACAGATACGTGACCACTGCAACTCACCCGTGTCCAATTTCTTGGAAAGGAATTGTTCAAAGCTGCAATCCACTGGACCAGACAAGGTAAAGCCCTGTGACCCTTAGGAGACCACCTCAGAGCCTCTCTCCAAACAAAGCCTGCTGTGCACAGGCTCTGACAGGGAAGTAATTTTGGTGCACAGCCACACCAGACTTTTCTGTCTTCAGTCATTCTGAGTCCAAAAGAAAAAGCACCCTCTCCATAAAAAGACTGGTGCTAGATGAAAAAAAAATGCATATTCCTAAAGAAATCTTGGAAAATGAGATACATGATCACATTAGAAAAGGCTATTCATACCATTTGTTGAATTTTCCTTCAACTATTTATCCAAAACAGCCAGCAAATTATGGCAGTATCATATAATAATGGTACTCCAACCAAGTGCTGAAAGCTGCACCCAGAGTAAACCCAGAGTAAATGCTGCATCCTCCTCAGTAATGAGGACTTGGCCTTTGTCACCACATAGGTAAGGAAATGAAGAAAAGTACCTGATCACACAGTTTGCAACCTTCCCCAGTACACGGAATGCCAGAACATCCAGAGAGAGAGAATTATAGTTTAGAGAGCCCAGTCAACCATTTTATTCTTTCAATACTGTATTTGGGAGCAATACATATATTGAAAGCACGGCCAGATACAACTGGTCCTACATGCAGAAGAATACATAAAGAGGAGAAGAGGCAGTATTTTCTGCTTAAGCTGGTTTATGCAGGAGCATGGCACGGCCTGAGAGGTCTCCAGTTACCACCACAGGGCTCGGGATCCCAAGGTGTCTGAAGCAATCATATAAGTGCTTTACAGAAAGTTGTGTTATCTGTGTCTCAGGCAAATGAAGCACTAAATAGAAATGCCAGATTAAACACCACATATAAATCTCGTAATAAACTGTAAAAACAGTTAAAAGCAAAAGCATTGTAATAAACTGCTCCCGGAATTGCCTGATCTTGCAGTCCTGAGCCTAAAGATTTGCTTCAGGGCTAGTGCTTCAGGCCTTCTCCAGTTACACAGGGTAAGAGAACCACAGAATCACAGACTACCCTGGGTTGGAAGGGACCCCCAAGGAGCAGACACCTGGCAGAGAGATCTGAGGGTGAGATGCTACAGGACCACAATAGGCTTTGCCTGGCAAATGTTGACGTGGCTGTAACACCTGGTGCTTGCCAAGTGCCACCCTGAGAAGGAGGAGATGGGGCAGGTGACCACACCTTGCTGTTGTAACACTTTGGTGAAGCTGCCCTGAGAGGCTTCTCCTTGCTCTGTCACCCCATCTCGCTGAGACAAACCTCATGCAGAGCAGGACAAAGGACACGCCAGGCTGGAGATGGACTGAGTAGTTCTATCAGCAATATGTGACATACACACACACACACACACACACACACTTTTGAAGGGGAACACTGATCTTCAAAATTTCTTAAAATTGTGCTAAGGCAGTTATTTTCTAGCCCAAAAGGAACTCTGGAAAAACATAACAAAACTCCTGCCTGCTTTGCTCATATTACATTTTCTGGATAAAAGTGTGGCCTTTTAATTAAAATGTTGCCACCTGTCATCTTTCACCTATTTTTTTTTTTTTTTTTTTGTGCCTTCATTCAAAATTCTCGTTTAACATTCAATTTAAATTCCCAGGATAAAGCTGGATCCTGCAGCTTGAATTTGGGATGCTCAGCCCAACAATTCTAGGAGTTGCCGAAATAGTAAATCACCTCAGGTGCATAACTTAATTACATTTATCTGATAAAATGCCACCTTCTTACAGGAGACCCCAAATAACTTGCTTTCCCTGAAATACCCGGAGTCTGATTCATCTGTTTTACCCCTGCCTTATGCTGGCTTAGCACCACTGGCAACAGCAGCAGTGTTACACTGATGTGAAGCTGAAATAAATCCAGGGAGACACAGACACACCGCAAGCACACCGAAATTAATGTGCTTTTCACTGCTCTTCGTGTACAAACACACAGGGAAAAGGAGGAATAAAAATTTTTTCTTTTTTCCTCGCTTTTCGCAAGTTCCTGGCTATCATTCTGAAATGTAGATATTCCCATCATGCCTCGGTGTTTTTCAGCCCCATGATGCCCTCACTTTTGATTGTATAGATGAAGTTGAAGTGCACAGGGTATTTACTGATCCAGTTATCTTGTTCTGTGACAGGCAGAATCAATCAATCAAGGGGCCAGCTTTATGCTTACGTATTCCAGGCACATCTCCGCACTTCAGGATACGAGATCACAGTGTTATCCAGCCAAATTTGATCAACAAATGCAGTTCCCCTGTGCCACAGCAATCTCAGATGAAGATGTTATTATGTGGAACTGAGCAAAGTGATAAAGACAGTACAGAAAAGGGAGGAAAAGTCCAGCTGGACCTTTCTGACAGCCTCTATATACTACGGCTGCAGCATCCCTTTTTCCAAGGCTAACAAAAATAGCACATTCCCAAGAAGCTGTTGCAAAATGCTCTCTGGCCACCCTCTATCTGTTGGTTCTTAATGAAAGAAACGTTATGCCACAGAGTTTGCTAACATGTTTTTAAATGTTGGACAACAGATTACACCCCTTGCCACTGTATTTATGGAGATATTTATAACACAGGGTCACACACTGCATTTTTCATCACTCTGTTGAGAACAAGCATATCAAAACCTGAAAGTCCAAAAATGTATTTTAAAGTCACAGCTGGCTTAAGCAACCTTTAAGTATTTTTATTTTAAATCTCAGCTACAAAAAGATGTAGTTGAATGTGTAAATGTTGAAATCTGTCTCAGGGAGAGTTGACACGATGCTTTTATTTTGCCAATAGCTTTTCACTTTGCTATTGCCCTACAGTTTTTTTTACATTATTTAATCCAAAATACCATCTTTTTGATTCTACCTTTCTTTGCATTTTAAATCTTTAATGGGAGCCTTTGGCAGTCTACGGGCACAATTATTAGATATCTACTGAGAGAAATTGAAAAATTAATCATACTTTCCATTTTATATTTCCGCACTATACATAAAAATTATCTGGTCTTAAAGCTGCATTCTGCGGTCTGTCGATATTCTCTCCCCAGCATGGTAAATACTATGCAAGAATCCATGTATCTCACATTCAAATCTCTCCAGCTAAACAGATATATGGAGAATGGCATGTTCTCTTTTCAAGTGCAAAATTTATTTCAGATCATTTTTCAATTAAAAGGCATCTGCTGCTATTTCTTCCGTTATGGACTGACTAAAAAATCACTGTAAAAAAGTACCCTAGACTAATCATATGGATGATACTGAAGTTGTTTATTACCCTTTTATGGACTTGGGTACTTAAATTACAGTTTTTCACAACTGTATGCAAAATGTGTAACATAATCTTTATGCAGTTTATTATAGAAACTGATATATGCATTAATCTGACCTTTGTCTAAATAGACCCTTAACCACAGGGAAAAAAATCCAAAGGCATCTATCAGCATGTGAGCAGTATCAAAACTGCTAAATCTATTAACTTTGTTTTCCTTTCACTATTATTAAACTGGAGAGCAAAATTCAACTGGAAAATTATGCCATTTGGGTTCCCTTGTCATCATGTAGTAAGTATGAGAAATATATGTGGAATAGCCAAATGGCCAATAGACAAAACACCCACTCCAAGTGACGTACTGTTTTCCATACCACTCAGACAAAATCAAAACAACAGAGCTGTTGCAAACAAAAACAAAATAACATTTCCCATAAGCATTCCAGACAGAGAAAATTTACAGGAAAAGAAAGCTGGGAAAAGACCCAGAGTGATGTGAGTGTTTGTACCTCCAGCCATAAAACCCGCTTCTGCCGAGCTGGTAAACAACAGTTTAACATTAAAAACACATAAAAGCTCACCATCGATTAATTGTCAAACTTTGGAGTTAAAGATTTACAGCAGCTGAAGGGCTGCTGGTGCTGCTGCCCTGGGCCAGGGGGGTCGGATGCTCGTCCCTCCTGCCCTGCTCTGGGGCAGATGCAGCCAAGGAACTTCATTTCATTCAGAAAAGAGCAGGATCCGGCATGGGGAAAAGCTCCAGCGCTAGAGCAAGGAGGGGAAAGTAAACAATCAGGTTGATTGCTTCAGAGCAGTGTGTTCTGCAGAGTTTAAAAAAAAAAAAAGAAAAAAAAAA
>VZTJ01002941.1:198478-232903 GCA_013397795.1 Orthonyx spaldingii | reverse complement strand
AAAAGGAAAAAAAAAAAGAAAAGAGAACCCAGCTTTTTTCTTTTTCTTTTTTTTTTTTTTTTCCGGAAAGTCCTTCCAGCTCTCAGTGCAGCCTGGTGGAATAACAACTTTAAAAAGTGAAGATGTCGCTTTTTTATAGCTGACTCACATTTATATAACTTTGTTAATGCATCTGCTCCCTGGAAGTTACAGTATCTGTGTTCAGCTGCGATACCTGCCCATAAATCGTGGCAGCGCGGCGAATATCAACAGCTGCATTTTACTATTTCAGCCCGTCAGTTTACACTGTCTCCATCACGGCGAATTCCTGTCAGCTGCACTCTCGCTAACACAATTCCTATGTTTTGCCTGGCAGTAAATGGACGCTCCTGCCCCAGCATCATCTAAACAACTCTGTTAACATTTGCCCCCGAGCGTCTCTCTCTTTGTCCAGTCCCTGTCTTCTAACAGATGTCATCCAAGTCTAATCAAGCATAAAATGGTCATAAATATTTCTTTCTGGTAGATTTCACATTCGCATTTCATGCAGGGACATGATATTTTTCTGCTACCTCCAGGGAGTACCTAATGCAAAAACCAGTTACTTACATTCAAGGCTCATGTTCCTTTAGTAAAATGCAGCACATGTTCTCAGTTCAAAGACATAAAAAGGCGCAAGACTTTATCTTCTTTTGTTTAACTGCACCCTTTTTTTTTTTTTAATAACGTGTGCCACAGCTTCCATCTAGGTATGACATTGTCCTTTGCTTACCAGGCAAACACACAACACTGAATTTTGACCCTACCACTCTCTCAAGCACAAACATTTTTGAATTTCCTACTCCCATACCTTAATCATCACACAAAATATAGATTTTTTTTTTCTCAGCTGTTTCATTTGCCAAGCTATTTAAAGAATTCACATTAAAAAGGCACTTCACTATTTTCGTTCTTTTATGCAAAATTTTGCAACCTACCTCATCCTCTTTCATTAAAAACAGTTAAATGATTCTAGGATACAAATTTAAGGCTCATGCCTATTTAACAGTTGATAATCATGAGATATAAGCAATTTCCAGTGCTCAAACTTTGAAATTATTTTCAAGATAATTGATTCTTCTTGATGTTAGAATCATCAGAAAAATTATATTTACCCTTGGTAAACTTGGTAAATAATATGTCAAACTGGAAAATAAAGCTAACCTTAGATTATTCATAAAGCCTTATGTCTTATCATTTTTTCCCCTTTATGTTTGGCACAGCAGAAATATGCCACAGCTATTTAAAGTGAACCACACAACACTTTAGAATATAGATCACAACAGTGAAGCTGTTTTTCCTCTTCCTTCTCCACTGAGCCTAATATTTGATTACTGTTAGTCAAATCAAGCTTTCAGGCAAATAATCTCCATTTCTTAAGTTAATGAGATGTGGTCATGTCGACAACAGCTTGCAGAAACTTTTAATTCCAATTCCTGCAGGCGGTGCTGGCCTCTTTTACAGCAACCACGGTATGAATGAGTCAAATTTGCCAAAATGGCTTATGTAGACAAGTGCACACTTTAAAGAGGCACTAATTAAAAATACCCACTGGTATCATAATTTAAATACCATGAAAATAAACTGTAAAAGTACCTCAGCTACAATCTTATGACTTTCCTTAGAGCTCGTTTACTTTAACTAGATGATGTTTTATTGCAGATGTATTCCTAGCTAAAAACAATTTTACGTCTTGGAGGAATTCAAGATTTTGATATAATTAAACAATTTATGTTAATATTTGTTTCACATAAGCTATTAAGCAAGCCCCCCAGAACAAGTGCTAATTGAGAAAGATGCAAAGAAGTAGAGTGCTGAAGTAAGCAGCAAATTTATACTGTTGATTTACTGCTCTATCTGCAACTTCCCCCCTCATTACAGCCCTCTTTCTCCCTCTCACTCCCTGCTATAAGGCTCCCAGCAGTACTGAATCCCATTAAAACACTTTCCTTGGATGCTGTTACCTACTGCTTTCCTCAAAAAAGGAAGAAGAGGAGAAGGCAGGAGGAGAGGTGGCATTTGGTATTATTCTCGACGCACTTCCCTGGCCACAACTTCTCCAAAATCCCTTTTGTCTTTCTGTTTTTTTGGCAGGGAATGGGAGAAGCTCAGCTGCAGTGTAACAAAAGCAGACGTGAGAGTAAAAATAAAATAAAAAAAGTTGGTGCTGAGAGGGTTAAACCTATTTAAGGGGTTAAATATGCAATTACCGCTGACTAAAACCAGAGAGACATATAGATAAATAGAAGAAATGAAGTCCCCAGGTTCCATTCAGAAGCCTTCATCACATTACTACCAGACAGAAAACTCTTTAAGTACCATTTTCAGATGTTAAATCATTGTTCGTGCAGCACATATTCTCACTATTCCTGGGGGAACAATATCTGAAGACAGCGTGCTAACAAATGCAATCCAGTAAACAGGCATTTTTCCTCTTGTTGTTAGTACCTTTGTGTTCCAGCTCCCAGCTCTGTCATCCATGCCTTCTCTCTGCTTTGAAGTTAAAGTACTGAATGAGCGTTGTCATCTATTATCCAGAGTGTGCATGTAGATTATAAATAAGAAATAAAAGTGACTTTCAGTACACTGCTTTTGCATTAGCAAGTTGCCTTCTCTGTTACCTCCTCTGTCCTTCATACTTTGCTACCAACATTATATTAAAAATCTGACTTTAAGTGTTTCTTCTAGAATGCTATAAAATATGTACACAGCGGAGACAAAAGTTTTATTGAAACAAACAAGTCCAGCAGTTTAACCAGGTTCATGAGTTCAGCTTCAACAGACTGTTTAACCCTTATCTGCAGATGTCCTTCAGGCCCCCGACACATTAATTGCATCCCCAGCTTCTTTTGCATGCACACTACTGAACAGAGCTATTAATTACACTGGAGTTTGTTTACAGAAAGAGCCTTTCCCACTATCGATCAATTATTTATTAATATCTTCCGATGTAATGATCTCATCACATTTTTCATTTTAAGGCCACAAATAAACACATCTCCTACAACTAACAGCACTGACCTATTTCAGCTGCATCTGCTTGTACCTGATCAGCAAACTCAACTCCATGAACCTAACTATGAGAATTAGAAACATTTCTCCCATTGCTTCAGCCAAAGGAAGACATGAGCACAATCTGCACTTTTAGTGATTAATCCCTTTAATCTTCATAGAATCGTATCACAGAATCCTGGAATGGTTTGGGTTGCAACACCATCCACTTCATACCACTCTGCTGTGGGCAGGGACACCTTCCACTTCCCTCTGCTTTCACCTGGCTTCAACAAGCACCACTTTGGATGTCTTAATCCACACATGCTGCCTAAATTATGGCATTTTAGGAAGGAAGGAGAACGGTGTTTGAAGCCCTGAGGGGTGGTGGGTACCAAGGATGGGAGTAGAGGTCTTTGTCCTGGCCCTGCTCCAGTGGGGAGTCCCCTGGGCCACCCCTGGGCAGGGACACAGTGGTCTCAGGTCTCACACATCATCTGCCCAGATGTGCCTCTGCAAAACTTTTGGGGAAATCCAAGCAGAACCAAATCTAGCTGAGCCCAAAGCCAGCAATGCATGACAAGCTGGACCCATAGAATCATTTATGCCGGAAAAGACCTTTAGGATCATCAAGTCCAACTCTTGATTGAACTGCCAAGTTACAAAGCCAGTTTCATGAAGAGTAAGCACAAGCCTGGGAACAATACACTTCTAAATAAATAATAACAAGTTTTTTACACTTAATAAATTCCTCTTTATTCAGTGGAACATCCATTTTAGAGGACCAAAAGCATACTCATGCACCTAGCTCACTTTCAATTCCATGTTCACGTCAAAGCCTTGGCAGACATTAACCCTTGCACAATATCTGTGTTGTTCCAGATGAGGGGAGCACAAAGACCTGAGGACCAAAGCTCCTCTGGAGTGGGAGAGGAAAAGGCTGGATGGGATACACCACTGGCAGTGCCCTGGCTGCACCTGAAAAACTATGGTATCAGCAAGATTTCCTGAAAATAAAGTCCCTTGGTGCAGCTCCCTGTCTCTGCAGATGGTAGCGACTTTTGGGGCAGAAGGGAATCTGCCCCTTGGCTCTTCTGGCTGGGCAGCAAGATCTGCAGAGATCAGGTAAGTAATCTGCAGGGCAGGCACAGAGGAGCTCTGCTTCCCTTCATCCCTCCAGGTGTCCTGGATCTTTCTTCCTTTCATCCTTTTGGATAAACAATAATGATATAAGGAGGTTCAAGTACAGTCCAGTGTTTTTCACTCGGACATATGGGAGCCAGTCCTTTTATAAAATGCTTTTGGTAAATGGTTCAAGTCCCTATAAAGGCTGGGGCAATCCAGTAATGATTTTCAAGGCTATCATAGGATATGCTGAGTTGGAAAAGACCCGTCAGTACCATCAAGTCCAACTCCTGGCCCTGCACAGGACAAATCCCACTATGTGCCTGTCACCTACTGCCTGTCTGGAACATCACCAAGAAAAAGATTAGATGGAGGAAAATGGAACAGAAGAAGAGGCACTCCTTCCCTCTACCAGGATAAGACAGAAATGTGACTGTACCTAACACTCTTTCATCAGCAGATTGCACATCTGCAAGCAGCTCAAACAGCCTGGGGAGCCCCATTCTCCTTCCCTTAGGTAAGGTAGCAGTGGAATCTCTGGATGCACATGGAGTATCAGCAGCTCTGTCTAAGTGTGAAGGGCATTCTGGTGACCCCTCCACTGGTGCCAGCCCAGGCACAGGAGCCCCTCCAGCTCTGGGAAAGCACCAAGTGCAGGACCCAACCATGCCTTACCCTGGGGAAAGAGGCAGCCCTTGTGTCCTTGGCATTCACTGTGGGATGCCTGTTGAACACATGAGAACATGAAGAGGTAACTTTTTCCCTGCTAGGGGCCAGTTCTCCATCCAGCTTCTGTCCACAGGACTGAACAAACTGAGCCCCAGCCCAGCTCCCTTACTCAGCAAGTTCGTGTCTTGCCCAAGATGATTAACAGGTAAATACTCCCAGGTTTCACGAGTTCATTTAACAAGAGCTCTACCTCCCCAGCACAAGGGGATCAGCTCCTAGAGACAAGATGAGAGGAGGTGAAAAGCTGGTCTTAGGAAACACGAGATCAGGTACAAAAGGGATTCTTTGCTGTCAAAGCATAATATGTCAGCTTGTGATAAACCTGAATTGCTTCATATACCAAGGATCACTAGACATTAGCTGCTTTTTATATGGCAGTATGGTACAGAGGTTTCAGACAGAATATTGTTTTATGTTGATCATGATAAAACTCTCTGTAGCTTTGATAAAGCCTGCACAGGCTTTTCATTCAAACTAATGAGTGATACTGGCTGTTGGATGCCGAGGCACGCTCTTGATGCTTTCCGATGGTTCAACTCGTAACCAGGAATCAATTCAGCCTGGATAAGCAAGAGTGTTACTCATCTAAGGGGTTTTGAATGATGATCCTGTTCCCTGTGTTTTCCCCAGGTACATCTGAAAAGGCACGGGGACAAAGGGAGCACCACATGTTGGCAAAGTACATCTCTTACCAAGGGATCTCCTGGGTGCAGCCTGCTCTGAAGGAACAGTTGGCTCACTCTGTAATCAGCCATCAAACAGCCCCGGCCCGATGGGCGATTCACTTAGCACAGGCCTTTTGCTGCTCTGCTTTCCAACATCTGTTTCAATGCTTGTCATCTCCCTGCTTTAAACAAATGTACTGCAGATGTCTTGTCTTGTGGACGACAGGGACTTGGCAGAGACGGGAACAGAGGCCTCCAAATGACAGAGGCGCGGCTAAGGCAGTTATTGGGGGGTTCCGGATGGACTCCGTGCACTGAACATGAAATGAGATTTTCACTCACACCCCCATCCCATGTCCCCCTTTGAACCTTCTGTTTTCTCCTTCAGATTTAAGAGAGTGATGAAGGACAGTGATCAGGATGGAGACTGAAGTGCAGCCTCCTCAGAAACATGTGGCCTGGGTCTTCTCAAAAGATTTATCTTTGACATATGCAATTAAACGGGAAGCCACACTCATTGGTTCATCTTTTGTTCCAAGGACAACCTGATACAAGACTGGACATGGAGGGACACAATGTGTGGTAAAGACAGTGGCTTCTCAGACCAGAGTGTGGCCTGGAAACAACAGCAAAGAGACTGTCTTGTGCTAAGATTATACTTCTGGAAGAACCAATATATGAAACAGGATACACAACAAGGAATAGGGATGGGTTACTGTGAGTGGTCTCCAGGCACATCCATTCTAGGTTGCTCTTTTCATGCAAATCCAATTTGAGTTTCCACTAGGAAAACCAATTAATTGAGGCCTGGCATTTTGTATTTTCTGAGTGCTACTTTCTTCCCTTCGAATGCATCCCACCTGTAGCTGTTTGAGGTTTAGCTGAGGTGAGCTATGTAGTCAGTAAGATTCCAACAATGTCATTGTTCCTTAACTTGGGTTCTTGGTGCAATAGCTGTGAAGAAGTTGTAACAAGCCAAGTGCTTTCCTGGCTGCTCTTCCTGCTGCTCTGTCCTGCCCAGCCAAGGCAACATGAGTTTATCTCCACTGTTTTGAACTCCAAGTGCAGGTCAGCCCAAGATGCAGGTGATCAAGATGGAAATGTCCAAGGCCTGGCAGGACAGGGCTTGAAGCAACTGGTCTAGTGGAAGGTGTCCCTGCCCATGGAAGGGGATTTTACTGAGATGACCTTTAAGGTCTTGCCCAACCCAAGCCATTTTATGATTCCATTATAAGATTTTTGGTCAGGCACTGGGGAAAAACTTCCTGATGGAGATCCAAGCACCAGAAGACCCTGTCTGGGCAGGACTGAAAGCTTCATTGACAGTCTGCTGAGAAACAGATCAGACAGACTCAGGAGTGTCAAACACACACTCTACTCCAGCCTTTGGTCTGCATGGAAAGACTGGGGGTAAAAAAGTCTGTTTCTCCAAAACCTACACAGAAAAAGGTTAAGACTAGAGAGGAGTTCACAGCAAAGCTGGGTTGGTGGGCTTCCCTCAGCCCAGCCAGGCCATCAGCCAGCACTGGAGAAGTTCCTACCCTGGGCTCTCTGTGACCTTAGAAGGATCCCCAAACGTGAACACGGCACGCGCTTCCCTGCCCCCAGGGAGAGGCACATATTTTTGCTCTCAGTTTATGAATCTTTGACATACAGTCCCTATGACACAGCCTTGGAAGGCTGTATCTTTTATTTATTATGCCTAGCAATTGTCCTTGTAACCAATTAGGAAAAAAAGCAGGTGGTCAACAGAAACTCTGCAAAATAAAACCCCTCAGCAAAGCAAACATCGTACCTTTCAGAGCAAGAAAAAATACTGTAAACAGAGCTAATCACTGTTAAACCCTTATAATCCAGTCCTTGCCCAAGTTAAGAGACTGAAACCAAGAGTAAAACACTTCAAAAAGCATTAACTGGAGGAACTGGTGAATCATTTCTCAAGGAAAAGGAGTCAGAACTGTTTTAAACTCTAGACACTCACTGTGAGGTGAAAAAGGGCTCAAACCCATCCTGTCAGACTGGGCTAAGGGACAAGAGTCCCACACCACCTGCTCGGATGGCTGCTCCAGGGACATGGAGAAGGGCTGCCAATATGGGCTTCACCCCAGTAGTCATAAAGGAAGATGTGTGAAACAGCAAAGAGCCCACTTTTAGTTCCTCGATAAAACAGCTACAGTTACCAGCATTCCCTGCACCTTCTTGAGTATTATATTCAATAATATTAATAGGCTCATATTTACCATATCTTAAAAGCTAACAATCCCATTGCCAGCACTAATTAAAAAGACAAGAAGCAGAAAAGAAGCAGTGGATTATTTCTTCAATATGGATTCACGCCTAGATTTAATAAAACCTTCTTTAGTGTTATAACCTTACATTTGTTTCAAGAACACTATAAAAGATAAGTCTGCTTTTTGTTGTTTATTGACTTGGAGGGTTTTCTTTTGGATCTGTAATACAGCATTACAGCTATGGGAAGGTGAGGAATTAGACTGTTTTCCCTGAACAAAACAACTGCTTTTGCTACCCAAATATCATGTCTGGGATGAAGAAACCAGCACAGCTATTGAGAGAGAAGTACAGACATTAAAACGCAGCACTGGGGAGGATTAGCTGTAACAAACCCACCCTGTGAGATTACAGAAAGCACTTTACCTACAGCTACAAGTGAATGCCACAGCCAGCTGTTCCAGAGGAGAGACTGTAGGGTTGCTTCCAGACACAGAGCACCCCTGTCCCAGACACAGAGTTCTAACACCTGCACACTCAGCACACTGGATGCTTTGAACTTTACCTTTCCAACAAAATCCAGAACAGTTGCTTTCCACACACACCTGTCCATCCTGCTCTGTGTCTGAGGAAGAGGGATGACATAGCAGAGCAGGTATGCAATGCAACACAACAAAGTCAAGATAAACTGCAGCCACTCTCCCCAAAACCAGAGCTATTCCTAGGTGAGTTCATCTGCAGATCAAGTTTCTCATTTAAGCACAGGCCAGAAGAATTCTCCTGGAGATTGCTAAGACTGGACTGTGAGGATGTGAGTGGTCCAAATGCCTTCTTAGCTATGAGAAAAACTATGTTCCATCTTGTTTCTAGTTTGTCCTGCAAGACGCTGGGCACCACTACTTCTAACCAGCTCCATTCTCCTTCCCTGTGCCTGTCTGACCTTTCTCCTTCAGTGAATCACTTAATTATGTGGAAACAGAAGTACAAAATGATGACGGTTTAAGAACACAAATGCTCCAGCTTCATCCGTGAGAGAGAAGCCAATCCTCCGGAAGTTGTGGGTCTGCTGCTGATTCAGGATGCCAGAAGGTACTAGGGAAGGTCCACCCTCTGCCCACACAGTTCTTGGGAACAGCCAGGGACCTTACCCCTATTTCTACATGTATCTCACTGATTACTGGAAAAAGGAGGAAAAAAGCAAGAATGTCAGGCAGTCAGTGGTCTTACAACATTTCACTGGTGTTGCAGTTCTTTCCTGGCAGACATTTTTCGGTATCGGTGATAATAACAAGGAAAATTTAAGGAAAACTTGATTTGAGCACACCAACAGCAACCACATTCCTTTAGCTTGTGATCACTCTAACTCAAATAGACAAGATTTTTTTCTCCCCTCCCTTCCTGCACTTAATTTCCAGGTAGAGTTTGTTAAAGCCTGAAATCCCACCTGAACTTTGGCAAGTCTTTTTGAAAAAATAAAAAGAAAAAATAGAAGAAGAAAGACCCATACACAAATATTTGGCTAAGTGACCCATAGCAAATTGCGTAACGCCAGTTAAAAGCTGTGTTTTCTAAGTATCAGCCCCAAAGGTTTTATCTGAAATAAAATCCTGATTACTTCAGATTCTGGAGGCAAACTGTGACCTTGCTCTGCATCTCCAAATTTGAAACATTTGTGTTGTGCCCCTCCATAACGATGCCTCTTGCTAGAAAGGAACGAAATCCTTTCAAAAACTTGCTTATTTTATTTAATAAGGTAAGAAGGCCCCAAACATGCATATAAGAATTAGTTCAGCCTTGAAGCTTGATCAAAAGAGGTCACCTAAGCTTGGAACTGCAGTGCTCTACCAAGCAAAACTGACCCATCTCCAGGCATGCAGCTGCACGCCCAGCGATGTTACTGTCTGTAACCATCCCAGTCCTCAATCCTATATTAGGTCAGCACACAGAACACAAGGAATTATATCCATTTCTTGCATCCTTCTCTTTGGTTTGCCTGGGAACATGCTGTGAGAGCTGGGGGCAAAGGGGAGAACTGCACTGATGAGTTTTACAACACATTGTCATAGAGATTAAATAGCCCAACTCTCCTCAACCTTCACTTTACCAGCCCTACTTGCACTAGCCTGGAAAAAAAAAAGGAAAAAACAAAACAAAACAAAACACCAACAAAAACCCTTAAAAGAAAAAGAAGAAATATGATTCAAAATAAATTGAAAAGCCCAACTTGTAATAAACCTGGCACTTGCCCTAGGCTTCAGCGATGTCTGAGACTATACACACTGCACAGACACAATCTGTAGCTTTTATAGGGGAAGAAGAGATATATTTGCACTATTTAAAACAGGTTGCAAATACAGTTTATGTTTTGGAAATGTAGGGAGCACGGCTAACAAAATACAGAATGCAGCAACAAAACAAGCAACACTATCCTACAAAACTGTCATTATATAATGTCACTGTTTACGCTAAGCCTCCAAAAGATACCTTCTGTTAATTTTTTTTTAATTAATGGGGTGCTATGCAGTTAAATAAACTCATGAAGAGTATTCACAACTTTTGCATTTTTACTTCCAATCCCAATCTTTATTTACAACATCACTGTTATAAATTACAACAGTACTGTTAACATTCTTCTCACTTGCTGGGATACCCAGTGGAGCTCCCCGAGAGAAAAGAACATAATGCAGGAAACCATGGCATTTGATTCTGTTCTTATTTAAATGTTTTGAAGTCAGACAAAACACTGAAATCAAGGGCTACGCTACTGAAAACTGCAGCAATTCTCCTGCTGCTCCTCAGGCACTGCCAAACAATCTCCCTGCATGCAGTGCGTCTCCAAATAAAGTTAAATTAGTTCTAAAATATCAGCAATCCATGCAACTTCTTATTAGTGTGAAATTACTTAAGCCTTAATTCAGCAAGGTACTTAAGCACATTCCTAATTTTACAGGCATGAGACGTACCAGTGACCTTAATCAGACTAGTCACGCACTCACATTTAGGCACATGCTTAAGCATCTAGCAACGTTAAAAGCCACGATGAGAAACAGTTCCATGTGAATTAAAGGCTGCTTTATAACTTCATAGGGACACTACCATTTTAAGTTTGAGATATATATATAAATACATATATATTTGCTACAAATAAGTGGTTGCACTACTTACTAAACAACCCTTAAAGTATGAAGATCACTGGAAAAGGAACAGTCTTTAATAATCTGAATAACATCAATCACTTGAAATAGACTTTTAATTCATATCTGATGCTTGCTGGAAGCCTTTTGCAGTGTATACACGTGCTGGATAACAGCTTTAAAGCATTCCTTTGTGGACTTTCCCTAAACAGCACTCCTGAACGTGGAACTTTATTGCTTATGAGTAAGCATAAGCAAATATAAGGGGAGAGCACACACCTACAAAAACAACTGGGAACAAACACACCACTGCTGAATTTTCACAGGGATGCAAGGCTAAAAGTCAACCCAGCAAACATATTTCAGAAGCTCCATCCCTTCAAAAAGCCCACAGAAACCTAAATGATTACTGACTGATGCTAATTTACCAGGTGAAGTAAAAGCAGCTATTGTAAAACAATAAATAAATACAGAAATAGACATGGACAGCCTACAGAGGACTTCTGGATTTGGATGTGCACATAACCCAGGTGATTACATGTCTAATGACCCAGCTTCTGCATGTCCATGCTTGTACCTGCACACACAACAGTAGAGCTCTGGGTGCCAATGTCAAGGTGCTCTGAGGACTCAGGTTTATGCAGCTATTTATCAAAGACCTCAAAAGCAAAATAAAACAAAACCAAGACAAAGAGAAAACAATAATCTCAGCAAGTGCAACTAAGTAGCAGTTTCCCCTTACCCTTCAACAGTTAGAGAAAATTTAGGGCTTGTTGGTGTCAATAAGTAGTTATAACAAAGACATTAGCAATAGTGAGGATAGAGAATGCTGCGTGAATGTTCTCAGCATGGTTCATTGACAACAGATCTAAAAATTGAATTATTAAGGAAAAAAATCATTGATTCTAAAATCCAGGCAAGGTAGCCAGCCTATGTTAAAACTTATTTAATTTTTCCACCGCTGCTTCATTCCTAAGCTCTCAGAGCCACAGCTTTTCCATTGAAAAGCAAAAGACATTTTACGCACAATTTTCCCTCTACTAGAAGGAGGTATATTGTGCCCTTCAGTGAACATAAAATTGATATTATCGTCTCTTAGTTTATATCTCACTACTTAACCTTCAGATTAAAAGTTATTAGATTTGAATGACTAAAAAGACATCATGTCACCTTCCGTTCAATGTTGGGAGATGGCAGAACTTGGGGGAAAAGTCTGAATGATAAAAACACAAAGTTACCGGGAGCATAAAGTTGTTTTTCCACATTCTCTGATGAAACAGCAGAAGCTCTACAAATGCAGTCAGCTTTTCACCATGTTGTAATCTTCAATTATGAGGGTACTACAGTACAAAATCAGACACAATCCAATAGCCTGCATGGAGTTTAATCTATACTTTCAAATGGCTCCTTCAATAGCAACAGCAGTTTAATAATTAGGCTTTATGTCTCTTCGGACAAAATGACTCAACACGGACGCTCCCTTAAAGTCTAACAAACAATTTTGGTCTAACCCAGTTATGTCAATATGGAACAAAGACTTTATCTTGGATCTAATTTAGCAGTTTTGCTCTACACAGATAAGTCCACATCATGATCAATGGGACCGTAAAACTCCTGATGCAGTTTGTAACCTCTCCTCATGGGTTTGCAAAATAACATGAAACTCACAAATTTAAAAAAAAAAAAAAAAAAGGCATTTCTTTCATTTACACTGTGATATATTCTGATTTCTTTCTAGTCAAATCTTCTTTTTGATCTGCCCAATTAAAGCAGCCTCTCAACAATACACCAAATCCTCCATTTCTTGTACATTTTCCTTGTCTTTGAACATGAACAAAATCTGAAGAACCCACATATTCCCCCTGGATTTCGATTCCCTCAATCTAACACTTCACATCTCAACATTTCAAAGGGCCCAGCTGTGGCATCTTCACATCGACACCACAAACAGTCCAACTGCAGGCACTGACTTGGGCACAGAGCAGAATCTAGTCCAAATTTCTTTTGTCTATCAAACATTCTTTTATATATGAACAAAATTGTATTTTTCACTTGCAGACATTTGCTGGAATGAAAGTACAAAACAGGATATAACGCCATCGGGTTTTTTTCAAGGAAAACCCCCTTCTTTCCTTACTTGGTGGACACATGGCAAAACTAGTATTTATCTAAATTCTTCAGAAAGCTTGAAGTGACACTTCATAATTACAGTATAGTTCAGCTCAAAGACGAAGTGAAGAAAAGAAACTTCCCCTCAGTTCTTTACATAAACCTCCTCCTTCTTTCTCCACATACCAGTTGCGTTTGTATTGCTATTCCAGTTTGTCATAAACACAGCCACCTTGTAACCCTTTTAATCAAGCAATCTATGCACTACCTAAAAGTACACTCCATCAGACAAGCTATAGGTTTACATTATCCAAACATTCCGATTCTGCCTGCTCAGCGCAGGTTGTCAATAAATGCAAGCAATTGCAAAACACCAGTGTGTGTTTTTTTCCTTAAGAGAACACTGATAGGAGCCTGCCAGTTCTGCAAAATAAACCCTTTGCAATCTCTGCAGCTAATCTGTCAACAAATTACTATTAAAGTCATACCTCCTCAAAGTTCAAAAGCATTCTGGATTAGACAAAGATACTGAGTTTTATACTCGTGGGGCAGTACTTGAAGTTACGGTATCAAAGTGGATCTTGCTATTGATGTGGAGAGGTTTGTATTTCTGCCACCATGCAACACAGCACTTGGTGTCTTGCTGCTATACATCAGGATTCAACTTTGTAATCATTCTCTTTGTTCAATTCATAGTCTTGTTTCGCTGCTAATAACGTGAAGAACACTTTAATGAATAGTCCTGAGGATAAAAATAAAATGCAATAAATAATATTTATTTTATAAGCGTTAAAAAAAAAAAAAAAGAACTGTCTGGGACTGAGGCATCAAACCTTCTATTTGACTAGACGTCAGAAACCACTGAAGCAACTACAGCTGTGATCATGTGCATTAA
The DNA here is from genome assembly GCA_013397795.1 of Orthonyx spaldingii. NCBI lineage: Eukaryota > Metazoa > Chordata > Aves > Passeriformes > Orthonychidae > Orthonyx > Orthonyx spaldingii. The sequence continues at coordinate 219,008 of VZTJ01002941.1, read as the reverse complement.
AAGGCAGTTTGTCCCCATGAGTCTTTATTTATTACTGCTTGGTAGGGAGCAGTCACCCCATCATTACACACCTTCTGCCCAGGCTTCCCTCGCCCAGCCTGACCTTCAGCTCGTGGGCCACTCCGACATCCATTCTGCACCTCCCAGATGTTTTTTGTGATGCCTCAGAGCCAACAGATGTTGCCAGACTCTGCCTGGTACCTGTTTCCCAGGTCTTCTGTCACTTGGTTGTGCCACTGTGGGCACTTTGGGACAAAGCTTCTGAGCCCCACTGCTTGACCCCATCCCAAATGCCAGCTCCATCTCTTTAGGAAGTCCAATGACCCAGGTAACCTTCACACCTACTCCAGACTTTATAAGCAGGTCACCAAATCCCTGCCCATTCCACCTCATCCTGACATTCCCATGAGATGCTGACCACGGTACCTGTGGAGTCAGCAGCAGTGGGAAGGCCACCTCTTCCACTCCCAGCAGGTGCCAAAATACTGCGAAAAAAGGTTCTCTTTCCCTTCTAGTTTGATTCTGAGCGTGACTTCTGTGTGTATTTCCACTTTTACCCCAACTCTTCCACAGACATACTGTCCCTGAAGAGTCACTTGTATTGCTTTGCCTTTCTCACTTCACCAGTACAAACATCAGTTGGAGTTATTTGGCTTTATTATAAATAGCAGAACTCATCCCCACATTTGCTACTCCCAGCTTAACAGTACATTTTATGAGATCGCTAATGCTAAAATAATTGAGCATCACATCACTCTCTGTCTCCTTGCACGGCAGAATCACCCTAACATGACATGGGAAGCATAAAACCTGTCCTACAAGTCCTCCCTGAACTCACAACAAGAGTGACCACACCATACACTGCTCCTGCAAACATATGAACATCTGTGGTGCTCCATATTTTTCCATGGTAAAATATTTACAAGTTTGCAAACCCATTAAAACTTCCTAAAAAACCCTGAAGTATTTCTGTTTTCCTCTCTCATACTAACAAAGTTATTAGTCCTTATAAATTCATAAATGTCACCAAAAATGTGACCCTAAATTCAGCACAGATGCTTTCACAAGCCATTGTACATGCAGGTTTCACTGCTCTGCCACGCTCATCATGGGAACACAAAACTAACCACAGCAGCAAAGCTCAAACTACCCACCACTAATTTTTTTTATTTTTTTTTCAGACAAAACAAGTGCCAGGTGGCAAAATGAAAAGATTTGAATGAAATGCTCTTAAGAAATAGCTGTTTAATTCAGAACTCATTCATTTGTATTGAAGGAGTGTTTTGTAGAACGCATTCTGTTAAGTGACCTGAGAGCATATGTTGTATACGGAGAAACATCTAAACATTATGCTCCATGTTGTATGTGTATCTGTAAATGCTTGCATTAGCTGTCTGAAAACAACGGGGTTTTCTTCTTTTCAGCATTTAAAAATGTTTTCCAAACACCAAGATTGATATTTTTATGCTAGCTCTGATTACCCTCTTATTGTTATCAGGATTGGGTTTGTTGGTTGTTTTTTTATTTAATAACTGTTTTAAACTTTGCAATCAACTTGCTTTATAAAAGATAAACTCCATGGAGAAGTTAGTCATCAAAACCAATTAACAGCAGAATTCAAACACAGAACATAAAGGTCTTTGAAGAACCTGGAGAAAAGCAAGATCCCCAACCACATTCACTGTACTGGCAGAGGATAAATAAACTCCAAGCTAAAATCTGAGCTGTGTGAAAGCAATCCCGAGCCTGGCAATCCTGTCCCCAGCCCTGAGCACTCGGGTCTGCTGGGCACTGTTTGGGGAGCGCTGGAGGACGGGGAGGAATGAATGGGTGCCACTCCTTAATTGACCAAATGGGCAGCTGCTGCATGACACAAGCCATTACCTGCGAGGTGACAACGTTATCTGAGACATCCTGAGCTCTCGGGATAGCTACAAGCCCTCGGGATGGCTATGGAGAAGCCCTGGCACAGCGTTAGTAAGTGGTGGAGGAGCAGAGGTCTGAGCCATTCTGGCCCACAGCGTGCACATGTCTGCATGATCCCCCCTCCCCGCTTCTCTCTGCACAAAGCCTCCCTGGAAAATTCCATAGTGCTCCTATGGAAAACACAGTGTAATTAACTCATTTTGATACGAAGCCTTTTTTAAGACGAGACCTTTGTGTTGAACATATTTTACTGTTCCACTCCTCTTCTACTGTCCTATATTAATCAAAGCTGTAACCCCTGTTGTCTTTGCACTACGAATCAGAATGTGCCCCTGGCAAAGAATGAGGGAAAAGTCAACAGGAATTAAGTTTCAGTGCAACTGTTTACTCAACTGTGGCCTGCAGTTATTGAAATTTTATCCGTGGTTTTGTGTGACTACTGCAGTAATGAATTCAGCATGGCTGTGATTTTCTCACTGATGGTATTCTCACTTCAAGTAAAAACCTGTAGGATGAAAATGATTGAAACAACCAAAGTCTGTGCATTTAGTATCATCCATTTTTCTGACTTGTTTAATTATGGCAGCTTTCTGTCTTAGGTTGGCAAATGGGGTGCCCTGCTCCTCCTCAAGCCTTCGCTTTGCTTTGTTTTTGAGCACAGGTTTTTTCTTCTCCACAACAACCTGCTAAAAAGATCACTGTACACTTAGGGGAGTCTTAACCAGCTGCCAATCGCTTATTTAAAAGGCTTTAAGAATCCTTATTGCATTAAAGAGAGTGAGGGTTAGGCGTGAGTGTATTCACCATGGCTCTGCTGCAGCCTTTGTTCCCAAACACATTAATGATATATGCCTAGCACTTTGGTGTAAAATTTCCTCAGAGGGCTGCAGAATTTTATCAGGGGAAAGAAAAAGCCAAAATGTATTATGCAGATAATTTACACTGGTGAACTTGGTCACTTCCCAGAAAATACACTGATTAAAATACCAAGGCAAAACGCACAATTTGGTTCTGATTCTTCTGAGTTGAGGAGCACTGACATGGATGTATTAATTTATTTATTCTGATGTTTTGCACAGCAGATACCTCTGCAGCCTTCCTCACTAATAGAAAACATTCTGTTGATAGAGGTTGCTAGGTTATATTAAAATTTGTTGCAAAAACAAAACTTAACGTTTGTGTATTTTCCACCCAGTAACATATTTTGGAAACCAGTTATTTGTATACAGCAGTTCACCCAATCGCTGCCACCAGACTCAACACATTCAGGAACGGAAGCAAGCCCCGATCTTTGGGTGTTTCCAGGGAATGATTAAAAAGGAGCCCCGGAAGAGAAGTCCAGCATTTCCCTTTACACCAACAACTGCAATCCCCTACGGGCAAAAATGCACAGAATATCATAGGCGAGTCCTAAAAGCATCCTCTGCCTGGCAAATATGAAGGGTTTGGGAGGGGGAGGTTTAAATGCTTCATGCTTTTCCTGTAGGTAGGAAACTTGTAATGCATCTTACAGTACCTGCTGTTGCTGGAGATGTGCTAAATCTGCAGCCCCAATTTCAACGGAAGGTGTCTCGCCGTTTGATCTCACTTCCCGCAGGCTGCACTCTAGTAAATGGTTGCCACCGCTCGCTCCATTCTGAATGGCTGAACCGTTACTTTTTGTCTCAGTCCCAGATTCTTGCATCATGACTCAAAAACCTGAAATAATTTAGGGGAGGGGAGGGGGGAAAAAAAAAAAAAGCAGCTGTTAAAACAGTTGCTGTATATAAGGAGACATGCCCTGTTTTAAATCCTGCCAAAACTGTAAACATATGTCATTTTCCTTCATACGATTTATCTTTCATTAATGGTTCATGCTACTAGTTTATGTTTATTTATCCGTTGGTACAGCTATAATTTTAGTAAGTTAGTTCTCTTCTAAATATAGTATTATTTGCTCAACATCTTTTTTCCCTTAGAGAAAAAAAAATATTTTTGAACGAACGCACAGAATCCATAATTAAATTTCTCTAGTTACATCTGGATGCTTTCCTTTGAAACAGATGAGTCATTCTTGGCAACATATGATGGACAATATCAAAAACGTGATATACAATGTGTAGGGGCAGAGAGGTGAAGGAGAGCATTCACTATTTTGGTGTTCAGTCATGCCATGATAGTGCCGAATTAGCACCTTTTATTACTCTGAAGCAATTTAGGCTGAGTCTGGGATGTGCTGAACATCATCAGTTTTCATCTGGGGAGAACTGCTACAACTGCTCACAGAGCTAGACTTGTTTGCCAAGTTTCTGGCTCTGGATTTGGTCTGGATTTGGATGCTCTTATGGCATTACAGCGAGGAGCCTCCTGTGTTATTTGGCTAAACATCATCTCAGCAGCCACAGCTGCCTCCAGCCAGCCCTCCTGACAGACTCTTGGTGCACGCCTGTCCCTGAGTGCTTCACACTCTGTGTTCACCAACAGTGTCAGTGGGTCACAAGCCACAAACGAGGAGGAGGAGAAGTGCCCACCTCCTTACCCTAGAACCCCGGGGATTTACACACCTTCAGGAATTCACATCAGCATTTGTGCACAAGACTCCCCACTTAAAGCACATATGCCACTTTTCAGCTGCAAACCGCTACCTTGGAGATATTATTTTAAAGGTATTTCCACCTGCAAAGCCTCAGCTTCCAGGATTCTAATGCCATTTACCTGTCTGGCCTCCACCAGCCCATCCCTCCCTCCCTCCCTCTGCGCTCCTCTCACCCTCACACAGGGGAGATGGGGTATGGAAAGCCAAGCTGTGTGTCCCAAGCACGCTGCCTGCCCCACACTGACCACATGGACATGTGAGCCAAATGCCCCTGTGCCGGGCAATTCCCCTCAGAAGTAAGATGCTTTATCTTCATGGAAGAACCCGTTTGAATTCAGTAAACCAAGCACATGGATGGTAGTAGGACAGATTCAAACATTTTGATTACATTTAAATAAATTTCAGCTGGTCTACGGAAACTTCATTCAATCTGTTTTGTTAAATCTTCAAATTATGCCAGGGGACAAAAGGACTTGGAGACTCATTATAAAGCTTCTGTCAACTCCCCTGTAAAAGCTCCAGCGATCTAAACAAACCTACAGCTTTCCCAATACCACTAGGAAATGCTTTTGGATTTTAACATGATCCTGCTCTGATACACACCAAGTATGGTGTGTTTTTCATTTCCAGCACTGTAAGGAAAGCTCGTAAGCATGATAAGGTCTAAATAAGTGTTTACATCTAACAGGCAAGGCTGGATTACACACCAGGCAGCGACTGCATGGCACAGGTTGCTTTGGAAGAAGAAGCAGGAGTGAGAAAGCACAGAGCTCACAAGTCACACAAAGATACACCAGGCACTTTTTATATGCTACACTGCTAAAACGATTTACCTCTTTTGCCCCAGGACAAATCAAAAAGAAAGAACTGATGCCATTGTTTTGTGATTCCACCCAAATTTGGGATCAGGTCTCAACTGCAGAAAATGGAGCACTACATTAGTTTAACTCAGCAGCAGATGATGACAAGGATGACCACCAGGAAAGATAGGGTTAGAGGGTTAAACCCAGAGACTCACACCTTTGAATGTTTTGGAGCATGACAGTAATGGTAGGTGGCACACACCAAAGCTGATGGAGGAAGGAAACACACAAGAATTGGTGGAAGGTGCCTCCAGCAGCCACTGTGGTGGAAAGATGCTAAAACCCATGTGCTGGAACAGTAAAGAAGTACATCTCATTTTCTGGCACTTCTGATGCAACAAATTGGAAGTGAGAACCTGGATAAACAAGCAGTAGGGTCAGAGGAAGCACCAAGCAAAGCTCTGACAGCAGCAAGAAGAATGTGCACCACTGAGAAGCAGATCCATCACTGCCTGATCACGATTTGTTGGCTTGCCCTTCTGAGCAAAATATCGTCAGGACACAGAAAATAATTCACAACCAAACTGGTCAAGAAATTATTTATTGTCTCTAGGACTGCAAAATGTTCCTGGAAAGAAAAAACAGTCAAAATTGTTACAATTTTTCCAACCTATAGACTAATAAAAAGATGGATTATTTATTGTATTTGGTCAGAAAAATATTATAGTTCTTGAGAACCTTTTCCATCATGCTCTGTTTTATCTTTTGAAAAACCCCAGCCAGTTACCAGCTCAGCTGCACAGGGCCCTGGCCCCTCTGCTGGTTGTGACCACCCTATGGATCCCACCCAGCAGAACTGGTAGCAGCTACCCAAGAAATGAAGCTGGAAACAGAGCTTGCCAAGGGACCATGTCTAAACTTATAAAAAAAAAATATTTTAAAAGCAGAAGTGAACGTCTTTAAGCAAATTTTGCTTTAAAAACACCAATTTACAAGCAGTCAACTTCAATATAACTTAAACTAGATGCCTGTGCAAAACAAAAGCACTTTGTTAAAACACCTCCGATAGAAAACAGGTATTTCAAGGGGAAAAAAGATAAAACTGTTTATTTCTTCACTGAAGTCAAATGCGAGTTGACATGAATAATCACAGTTTGGTTTGATCATTAAGTGTCATGTCATGAAAAATCAACCTGTGAGAGCTTTCTGCAAGAATGATTATTATTTGTCTTTTTGAGCACACCTAAATGAGCTGAGGTGATCGTACACCGAGGATGGCTGAGATGATTGTCTCTTCCCAGCACAGAGGAGATGAACTTACAGGAGCCTATTACTAAAGTTTGTCATTCAAAATTGTGAAAGAAAAATGCAAAGCAAGGTTGACTTTATGCAACATAATTAGGTTCTGTGGGAACTGAACTGAAACTCCAGGTACAGTATCACAAACCGTGATCTGGTCTGAATACAACCATCACAGTGCTGGAGAAGCTGCTATGCATAAGAAATAATAATACTCCACAACTGCTTCCATGACATGCAGGAGACCTGGTTCTGACTTAAGAAATTTAATGGTAGAAGAGCCCGTCCATCTCATGTGTTCTAGAAAGTAGAATGATTCTCTTAGCAATTCTGCAAAGAAAAATGCATTTTTAAAGCTTAAAATATGTGTTATTCCCAGTGTAAGTATCTTTCTTATATATATATAAAATTCTATGGTATTTCATGTTATGAGGGATACAGAATGACTCTGAATTATTAAAGGTGACACGAGATGTTTTTCCCCGATGAAGGGACCAAAGGTAGGCTGCAGTACCAAAAACAGCTTGTGAAACTTTATCCTGAAATCAAGGGGCACATAATAAAAGAACTGTTCTGACTTAATGTCAGCTTGGTTTAAAAATTTCAGAACAGTGACCAGCTTCTTCAGATTGCCATTTTAACCTGCACAGAACTTTTTCTAGCTTTGATGCACAGTCAAAGTCAAAGCCCTACAGCTGGGCCCATCTCTTTGGTGAATGGTAATGGAGAAAAATTCCAGTGAAGCGAAATCAAAAGAAGGCACTCTGTCAACAGGAGGACAACAGCTAATCATCTTCCAGACGACTTGGAGAGAAGCAGGAGACAGCCAATTTCTTAAGGACGTGGCCAAAATTGAGAAAACATAGGTCAGATGCAAACTTTGCCTGAATGAAAATAATCTTTCTGATGACTGCAGTGTTGGTGTTTTGAGGTAAAAAAATAGAGCCTGAAGGAATCCTAATTTTGAAAAGGTTCTTTGCCTTAGCATTGAAAATAAGTCCATAAAGTCCATAACACCGCCAAGACCAGATGCTGCCGATACACATCTCAGCTCCACTGGCCTATTAAGATGAGCAAGGTTAAGCATGGAGATTAGTAGGCAGGAGGTGGGCGCTGAAGTGTGCCACTGCTGCAATTCTGCTACCAGTATAGTTCCTGAAGACTAAGCAGCATTGTTTAATGTCAGCATGAGGGAGGATTTACTGACTGAAGCACCTGTCAGAATAAGGACCCACTCCAATTCTCAAAGACTAAGGGACTGATATTCAGATGTCTTTAGATGCCTCACCATACATGGAGGCATCTGGTGAGACATTTTTAAGGTTCCTCAATAAGCACCAATCTACATCTTTAAGCATATCACCACCTTTAAAAAAGCATCCCTGGGGCCCTCTACCCTTAAAATCCCTGTTTTAATATGCTTCCAGACTCAACACGGACTACAGATTCACAATGTAGGCTGTGTGTTTCAAAGTTTCTTCCGAGGCTGATGATTTATAATCAGATGTTAGTACTTGGAGGTGTTTACAAATACATATATGCACATAAAGATCATTAGACATTTCTGTCCCCTGGGATCAGTGCTAGACCAAAAATGTTGTCATAATACAACCCTTCTTTGCCACATTTGTGAAAGATTTTAAGCTAACAAAAAGTTCAGTCTTTATTCCAGGGCAGTTAATTAAGGTTGACCAAGTCAGGCAGAAGTAAATTAACTTGGCTGATCAATTATTTATATGAAGCAGAATAAATGCCCTTAAAGAACTTGGCCCAGCCATGAAAGGACATGTAAATTAAACACAACACAGATTTATAAAATGCATCTCTACTTTTATAGGCAGAAGAGTCAATGCTAAAATCAGTTTTAAGTGAGTGACCAAATCACACGATCTAGCCTAAAATTTTCCAGCAGGCATTCTATCCATATATGCATGGTTTATAAATAAAAGTTCTACCTATTTGCCACAAACAGCTCCCCAGAACAGGCTCAGGAATAACTTTAGGGCACTTATCTGTGTAATTACTAAAAAAAAAAAAAATCCAAAACAAAACAAAAACCAAAAAAAAACCCCACAAAAACTCCAAACACTATCTGGAAGCATTCCACAACAAGGTAAGACCACGAAGACAGGATTTTACCTCTTGGAAACGAAACGTGCTCCGGAGTGCGATGGGCAAGGGAACACAGAGAGCAGGAGCAAAGCTGCTGCTTCCCCACAGCACAGGGGGGACAAACACCCTGCAGCACCAGCCTGGCACTCCCGTGATCCACAACGAGGACCCCAACAGCTTTCCCAGGAGACCCCTGCCCCACTCACAGGTGCTCTCTTTTAGTTCCGGTACCTTTGGAGCAAGTGCCCTGCCAGGGAAAGCACCTCAGGCTCCACATCCCACCACCAGAAGTGAATTTTTCCAGGAACATGCTTCCATGTCCCCCAGCCGATGCCAAAAAACCCATCTCCTCCAGCTGACAACCCGTGCCTAAGCTGGCGAGGCAGCCAGCAGCACCATCCCGCCATCCATGAGTTCAGTAAAAGAAAAAAGGATTCACTAGTGGAAATTAAAAGCCTTGCGTAAGGTAAGGCTTGATGTGCCGTGGGGGAAGGCGTACAGATGTTCAGCTGCTCATTTACTAAATTACACCATGTCACAATTAACTGTGAATCAGCCAGCTTCACATGAGCAGCTCAAGGGCTGCCACCATGCTAAGTGCAGAAATAACGCCGGGGAGGGGAGTCCAAACCAGCCAGGTGGACCAGATGAGTTCTCTTTGCCTGTGTTTGTGGTTAGCACGACTATTAGAGAGAGCTATCCCAACATATGGCATGATTTAACTAAATCAGATCATGCTGAACTCACCAGCCTTTCTCAACTTACAAACCCCTCCGCTCTCGTCATTGCAGATGGGTGAACACCCGTCATGCTTTTAGAGTTTTCAGTAGCCGTCATTTATCCTGCTGACAGGGTGTATTTTAGGTATAATTATGTACTAACTAACTATAGATCAACTGTCAGTACATTAGGGTACTTTTTGGATAAAACTTCATGCTTACCCCTTTGAAGGCCACTCGCCTACACACTACTGGTGGTTGCTGAATTGTGCAGGAGTAGGAGAAAGGAGAAGGGGATTCAAAGTGCAATTAAGGATCATCTTTAAGAATCAACCAAAATAGTAGCAAACAGAGCAAATCAGGCTTCGCTGTCCTAAAAAGTGACGCTGAGTCACGTCTGACAGCGAGGTTTGGAGGAGGAGAAGCAAACCTGGAGCAAGGCAAGGGAAGGAACACGCACGGGATGTGTGAAAAGAGGAAACAAAGAGACAGCAACGAGGTGAAATCCTTTGATATTTCCTCAGCTTAAAGAGGTAATTCAATGCATTAAAATGGATCCTTGAAATTTCAAAGGATGAAACTCGCACAACAAAGATTGTCGAGAGTGCTATTTTCTAGGATTAGAACAAAAACGTATTGGGATTTGCTATATGATCTTACATCGCCGAGCAAGACTGTACACTTGCTGTTATGCAAGCACCATCTTCCAATAGAGAATTTTCATAATTATAACAGAAAGGCGTAAATTTTCTAATGCATGGCAGTTCAAAAAGTAATCAAGAGAATGAGCCTGAGGGCTATTTTAATGTATGCAAAGCTAGTGACCCACAGTAAATGGGAGGTAGGCTTCAATGAATGCAAAGTAATGCACACATACTAAAGACCTGGTCTGATGAGGGACGGCTAAAATTAACACCCAATTAATTTCCGAATTGACAAACAAATGAAAGCCATAAATCTACTTTCTCATTAATTTTCTTGTGGTATAATTTAAAGCAGTAATATGAGGGCAAAAACTGAGCATTATCCATCATAAATATCAAAAAAGATAGCACTGTAACACCATAAATTATGCATATTACCTGTTGTTAAAAATGATTAATGTATTATCAACTTTATCGTGCACTGTATATGTCTAGACGTATCTAAAATCTGAAATTTCATTTAGTGCTTAGGAAATAAAGGGTCCAGAAGAAATGGGACTGCCCGCAGCGCATCCTTGGCTCTGCCTCCTGACGCTCTCACCTCGGCCGGACTCATCCCAAGCCTTGGGCCAGTGGAGTTTGAGCACATGGCAGAGGAGATGTCCTGGCCTCTCCGGGAAGGGAAACAAATCACACTGCTCCTGGAGCATCCCTGCAGGCCAGGCCACAGCCCTGGCACCTGGTTTACACAGGGCTGGTCCCCTGCCCTGCCCTCCTGACACTGGGATGGAGCCACTTGGTGATGCAGAGCCATGGGGAGGGGACAGAAATAAAAGCAAGGAGCAGGAAAATTTGAAGCTGTAAATAAATTCAGTGAATGAAAAGCCAGTGCTTTCCAAAAGTGGTGGAGTACAACACCTTGGCCAACAGGAGAAGGACACAGGTTGCCTTACCTCCTCCCTGTGGGTCACGATGGTGACCAGCCTGGCTCATTACCACCTATTATGGGTATATGTCCACTTGCCACCCTTAAGTCTGCCAACTGGCAGATTCACCTACTCCTGTCTAGAAGTAGACAGCTACAATTTTTTATTTATTTAACTACATGCAATGACATAAGCTCTTTCCCTGTTGGGGTGTGTGGCTCACACTGCCTGGGTTCCTTCTCTCCAGCAGCAGTGCATTATCACCAGGGACACAGGAACCTGAAATCATATGGAGACAGCTCAGTGAAAGGCTGACTGATGCTCTGCAGGAGCTGAAATTTAAGACTGCTGCGATGAGGAGATGGGAAGGGGAAGCGGGAGCCTAATCCTACTAGTGCCACACTGACTTATTGTGAAATCATGGTCAAACAACTTCAGTTGTCAGACAACCAGTCAGTGCAGCCACCCCTAAGGAAGTCTCTTCTGCTGAGGGTGTTTCTGACCACAAACAGTAAGAACAGAGATCAAGCAAATCCAAGAAGAATTAATTGAAACAGACATTAACAGGTTGCCATATGCTCTGTTCAAAAGAGCTGGAGTAGGTCCCCATGAAAAAAACAGCGCACTAAAACATACCAAGCTGTGAAGACAACAGGTCTCACTCTCTTCCATGAGGTAAGACCCCAAGCATTAGACAGACAAAGGACAATTCAACTTTCCTCAAATCAGTTTTTTGCCTTCTCCCTTCATTTTACACATGCACACAGAAGTTACTCCCAGTCTCACCTTGGATAAACAAACCCCCTTTGCAAAGCCAGCTCTATCTCAAGCTATGCTTCTCAGCTTGACAGCTATTAAATCCATATTCAGCATGTAGCTCATGCCATACATGCATACAAGCTCTAGAGCTGGGCCACTTCCAAGTGACTGGCAAATATGATGTAATCATTTACATACCATCATCGGCAGAGTGAGGTTCCTTCCTCTCTCTTGGGGAGAGCTGTCTTTCAGCCGTGAGCTTGACAGAAATCATCCTTACCAGCACCGGGATCATCGTTTATTTGGAAGGAAAGGAATGGCAAGTGGCCAAAAAAAACCCCAAGCCAAACCAGAAGCCATAGTTCACCGTACCATACGACTCTGTGACTGCTGCCACAGGGACACGAGCACCACGGCAGTGACTCTTCCACAAGGAAGCTCACAAGTGCAGCACGGTGAGGTGCAGAGCTGCCTTGGTGCTGGCCCCGTGGTCGGTGTCCCTGGGGAGGTACCCACCTGCTCATCCCAGCCCAGGCATCACAGCAGCGTGTGGGGCTCCCTGCCGTTCCGTGCACAACAGGAACAGAAACTGCAGAGCTGTTCTCACAGCCAGGACTTATTTGTTTGCATGCACACTGCTCTGAGCTTGCAACACAAACCCTTGCAGTCTGCTTCACAGAAAAACAGGTGACTGTTCAACCAAATAAAAGACCAAAGTTGCATTTAGTAAATACAGTCAGTTTGTGCCAGACAGCAGCAGCACTGCTACAACAAGATAACATGAAACCTCGTACCAAGTCCTGGCTGTAGATGAATTAGACTCCCACCCTCCATGCACATCTTCATTAAAGCATATCTGAACTCTCTAGCAGCCTCCAGAAGTCAAAAACCACCTCAAAGCCAGGTGCAACTCTAACAATTCTGCACAATGCCGTTTTCACTTCACTATTTTCACTTCGTTCAAGGCAGCAAAGGTTTGATTCATGGCAGTAACACGAGTCAATTAACAACCAGCTTGTCCACTTACACACTTCAGGTACCTCTCGCTCCCCTCCAGCCCTGACACTGCTCCAGCAGCCCAAACGAGCAGTGTGTTTGGATCACTGATGCAAACTAGGGAATGCACTGGATCACATTTTTATGCATACTTTGTTGCCTTCTTTTCCAGGGGATGAAGAGGACAATTATTTCATTTTATCCTTTCTATGAATGTGTATCCAAGAAATCTTAATAAACGAATTCACACGTAAAGGAACAGACAACACCTTCATATTTTAACAAATGAATTCACATGTACAGGAATAGACAACACCTTCATAGGAAAAGAGTTAACATTTCTTTCTCAAGGTCACTCAAAGAGGGTTTACTCCCTTTGTGTGAAAAGCCCTAGCCATTTACTGTTAGTGCTAACAGGTCCTGCCTGGCATTTGAAATCCAAGCCCCAGTCAGTAACAATAACAAACAATAATTTTGCAAAACAAAGATGGTGTGAGCGAGTTTTTCTTGCTCGTTTTCAAAACAACCCAAAAGCAGCAACTACCAGGATGGCTCTCTCTAATTAGGACTCCCAGAAACCAAAGAACAAACAGGCAGCACTAAGAAATTAGCAGATGTAAACGCAGTTTTCCAGTTATAAAAAGAAGAAAAGCAGCTCCGTCATCTCACTCGCAGGAGGAGGAGCAACAAAGAGCGATTTTAAATTTGGTATTTTCTCTCCATTCAAACGGCTCTGCTTCTAAAACAGATTTTCCTCAGATCTCCTCAGAAGTAAAACTGAAAGCTTTCCCTTTTCCAACTCCATCGAGGGCACATGCATCAATTAAAATCCGACATGAGAAAGGAGGGAAACCGAAAAGCCCCCGACCAAACGCTGACATAGAATACAAGGCCACACTTCTGGGGTGATTACCTGGTTCATAGCCCTATACCTTTGTCCTAGACCTTCTACCTCCTTGTTTGCTCCATGCAGGATTTTCTAGCCATCAGCCGTCTACCGCTGTGCTAGTCGTCTTGCAGGAGTGCTCTCTCCCTTCTGAAAAAAGCAAACAACTGGATAGATATCATTACACTAAGGAAATCTCTTGGAAAAACCAAACAACTTGCTAATCTTTCTAGCCCCTTCACCCAAGTTAAAGATAAGCAAAGCAAACCAAAGTGAGTTTCAGCCACATTCCAGGGACAAGCTCCCCTTTTTCTCCTTTATCAAAATCCCAGCATTTAAAGGTTTTTTTCCAGACCTTGCAGGATAAACTGCTGCTCACACCCGCAAACAAAGCAATATTTGTTTAATAACTGATTGCTGCCATGGGTACAGTAAACAAGGGGCCCAGCATTTGTGTTTATGAACAAACACATCATCTTGCAAGAGCAATTTAACATTAACCAGGTGGAATAATCAACAGATTTCATAGGTGACACTCGGGGCAGGACTAATGTAAACAGAGCAGGGAGGAGAAAGGGGCCACTCTTAGGGAATCAAGGTTGAGGCAAATGCATTACAGAGTAAACAGCTGGGAAGAACTCAAGACAAACAAATAGTCATTCTTCTGACATTTTGAGAAGCAGAAAGGTTGTACGTTACATGCATCAGCTGCTGACCACCATGAAATCAAACCAGTTGGGGACCAGGCCTTCTTGTTTACACAGTGCCATGTTTGCTTATAAACAACAATTTGCTGTTACCAACCTCGCATTACTCATTGCATAAACGAGCAGATCAAGTGAAATCCTGTTAACTCTTCTGTGGATTGAGGGTTTTTTCCTCTCCTTCAACAACAACAAACAAAAAAGCCTTTGCAGTCTTGCTGTGCAACCTCAAGACAACAGGCAGCAGGGGAAAATACAGAGCTGTGCATCTGTTCCGATAAAGGGGAAAGAAAGGAGTTGAAAACACTTGAAAGTGTTTCACAAAACAAGATTTACCGGCCAAACCACTGATGTGAAAGATCCATTTGCATTAAAAAAAAAAAAAAAAATCAAAACCTAGAAAAACAACAACTGCAAAAGGTGGGGTGCAAAATTTTCATTTCACTCCTAGAACAAACAAGCAAAACAACAGCTTTTGACACAGCCCAACCTGCCCAGCACAACCACAGACACGTGTCCTTTACACACACACCCATGGCCATGCCAGGGCCCTGTAGCAGCAGTGAAGCCATGGTTCAGCCCTCCTCCCCCTCCTTTCTCTCTCCCACCCTCATCCCCCTTGCCTCTGCCTCCCATCACCACTCTCTGATCTTCGTAGATCTTCCCAGCTCCTCTTTGTTAACCTAGAACCCCCTGGGACATCTTCTTGCAACCAAAACTCTGGCCCCCAACTGGTCCCCACCCAGCATTCCCCTCTTCATGTATCTTTTGGCCCCAAGGCACCGTGACATTAGTTCTCAAGGTGCTCAGCACACCCAAGTCCCCTGGGTGAGCCACCTTCCAGAAAGTCTTTCCTTCTCCGTCTCTCATCCCTGTAACACTCAAGAAATTTCCTATCACAATGTTCCTCCAGGGAGGTTTCTGTAAGCTGTCTATCCTGAATATGGATTTCAGGAAAGATCTGAAGTACAGGGAGAGAAGATGGATGGTGCTAATGGTAGAGGTTAATCCCAGGCTCCGGGTTACATTCCTGTCCTGACACAATCCCTGCATGGGACCTCCATGGGTCTCTTCATCCCTCTCCTGTGTAAAATAAGCCCTTTAAGATGTTGTACCAGTCAGGTGGGGTTAGTGGATGTAGTTGTGGGCTATACCACAGGTCCTTTTTCCTCCCAGCTGCACCATGCCCCCCCCCGGTTCACCCCTACCTTCTGATGAGCACCAGCATCACCGCCAAGCACTAAGGAAAATCATCCCACTTTCAAATCTATGAAGCATCCAAGGTCACAGCTGGCCCTGGCACTAATCTCCCCTCCCTTGCCATTTCATGTGCAAACAGCATGATGGCCAGAAGCCTCCCCCCTCATCATTTTTTTACAAGTTTTAGAATATTTGTTACTTTTTTTCACAGCACAATCCTGGACATCCACAGCTGGCCAAGAACCTTCGTTTTCTTTTTCAGAAAATATTTAGCCTTTGGTTGTAGTAAAAAAAAAAAAAAGAAAAGAAAAGAAAAAAAAAAGGTTCAAAACCATGAAATCAGTGCAACCTACTAATAAGACAGGTATTTAAATAAAACCCAAATGCAGTATTGTTCAGGCAACTGCCTATTTTTTAATACATCAGGTTGACAGCATAATAGCAGGCAGGATGAAAGGTGCGACTCGAGGACGGGGTTGGCGTCCGCACACCAGGAAAACAGAAGTGCTGCCCCATTTCCTGTGCTGCAGCAGAGTATTTCTGATGTCTGGGGCTGCCGGGGACTTAACTCTGAATTAATGATTCCACACAATACCCTCCTTTCTCCCCTCCCTGCAGGACAGCGAGGGCCAGCCTCACCGAATGACTGTGGGCAGGCAGGCACGGGTCACGGGGGATTTAGATATTTCACAGCAGCTTCAAAAATTTAGACACTGCAACCTGAAGGCTTCTGAAAACATCAAGCTTCACATAAAAGTCCTGATATTTCCCTACTTGAGACAACTGCTCTCACCTCAGCCGCGCTGCCTGTTCCACGCTCCTTTTCCAGCACGTAAAATCACAGTTTATTCAGTACAAAGTAACTACACTATGATAAAAACTATAAGCATATCATTCAAATGCTTTATTGGTCAAATAGATGGATGCTTTTATTAGTCCAACCTTTTTTGTAATGGAGTGCCACTGATGACCCAGTGTTAGCCTCATTCCCTGCTATTAATCACACTTCTAAGAGCTCATTTTGCTTTAAAATCTTAAGAAATTGCTATAATTTAAAGACATGGTGTCTACATAATGGGAAATGCTTCACAGATTGTATCATTCCATATAACACAGAATTTTTATGGCAATGCTGACCACGATACCAAGGTATTACAAAACTTGGATAAAATATTTTATTAAGAAAATCTAAATGTAAACTTCCTTTTGCATTTGTGGTTTGCCACATCCATAATGTTTTAATCACAGCCTTTTGGGAGTTGCAGTTTTCAACTGCATGTGGCTTACATAGATTAACACTACAAAAACACTCCCTGAACAAATATAAACAGAACAAAACAAAATTAAATGAAAATTTAATAAAATACAAGGATGGACCACAAGAGAAAGACTGTTTGAGCTCTACTTTTACAATTTTCACACAAGGCATTTATCCTTTTGTCGACTGTATTACCTCCTTCATTTTTTGCACAGGGAAAACAGATGATGTTTACTGTGAAAAACTTTTACGACCAAGTAGAAGCATCTTACGAATTTACCTACACAGAGAATTAAATTAATATAATGATGGTCCTAACCCATATTATTAAAATGTACTTTGCAAAATGTTTTGACAATGTTGACTGCTGGAGGAGGGAAAACACATTTAAGACAATTTCAGCCAAATGCAGAAGCAGAAGCCTTTCATTTTTCAAATGCAAAGTAAAAAGCATCTTTAAACATCTCCTCATGAAAGAAAATGCAGTGCAATTATGTTATATGGCACACACAAAAGCATGTTCTTTTCCTCAGTTCTCTAACAAGATATTAGTACCTCCTGGCCTTAGGAATATTATGTGTAAATCACATCGTATTCCTAGTGTCTGAATTAATTATAATAGGAGCTGGAGAGAAATGTTAACTTTCCAGGTTGTTGCTAAGGATTAGCCCTTGTTTACAATTCTGTATTTATAGAACAAGAAAAATTTGTCAAATGAAGGGCAAAGAGGAAAGCAAAACACAAATTTAGCTTTGATTTCAAAACAAATCAGATCTTGCAACCATTCCCTGAGAAGAAAACCACAGTTTTTAATGTGAAGATGCAAATGAGTCTCAGAATATAAAAATGTTTTATAATTCTGTGCATTCAACACTACTAGATGTTATTTAAAGAATTTATGTTAACATTTCTCATCCTCGCACAGCAAGTCCAAGATGCTGCAAACAGCATCTGTTTAAAATGGATCGTGTTGCTGTGGGGCACGGGGTAGCTGAGGAGGCTGGAGCAGAAGGGAGCAGGGCATTTGCCCCCCTGGCACCAAGATGGGATTCATGGATCACTCCAAAGGGGTTGCCAAGGCAGGGTGCAGGAGGAACAAGCCTCTTGCTTTGAACAAGGGGTAGCACTGGCTACGTGGAGACGTGCAGATCCATCCCCAGGGAAAGTCACGACTCTCAAAACCACTGCGAAGGACACGATGGTCTTCCCAAACGCAGTGAATCTGTGAGGTGAACAAACACCTCAAGAGAAGGGCACTTAGGAACCCAAGAAAGGTCCTTCATGCAAAACATGGTATTTCTGGACAGCCCTGAGAGGTTTGATGGCTGAAGGCTCAAAGCCCAGGGGATGGGTCCCAGTGAGAAGAGAGCCAAAGCTCTGCAGGGACTTGCAGGTCTCAGGCACCTTGGCAGAACTGGCCAGGGAAGTCTGTACTGCTCACTGTTCTGAGGATAAAGAAAGCACTTCGGCCTCCAGCCCTTTCATTTCTTTGCACAAACAAAGGCACACCCACTACAATTAAATTGCAAAACCCTTTTCATTAGGACTCCTTGTTTTCACACACTTCAAGCCTTCCAAGACCTGCAGTCCCTCTCATGCTCCCATCAGTGTGTGTTTGTGTATGAAAAACTAAGCAAGGGCTCTTCAGTGGTTTCAGTTTATGGAGAAGCAAATGGAAAAAGGTTTCTTCTCCTTTAAAAGAAGCCCGTAACCACCAACTTCTGAACAGGGTGACTTGCAAAAACGCTGAGTATCCACAACTGAGAGCATCTAACTTCTTGCAAGAATCAGGCCCATAACACAATATAAAGAATGCACTTAGCTAAGCTTCTGTGGAAACACAGATGGACTCCCTGCCTTGCCCTGTGCCAGGGCTGTGGCTCTCAGATTACAGCAAGGACAGCACAACGCATCAGGGAAACCAAATGTGTCTGTGCACACTGGTGTGTAAGCTAACACACAAATATACACACACACGGTATCCAAGTATCCAACATGCCAGTTCACATCAGCCAGAACAAAGGGGGACAGAAGAGGTGCCTTCATCCCCAGTTTTGTCTTGATCTTTTCTTTCCCAGGAACAGCTCCAGTCTCGATCCAGAGCAAGGATCCCACCCCATCACATTTCTGTGCAGGAGATGTGTACATGTAGCACATGTTCCTCAACAGCCACACACATAGATCCCAAGAACCCAAAAATACAGTTGGTCCTCTCCACACTGGCCCAATAGAGAGGAGGGAGAAGAAGCGTGGATTTTTTCACCTCAAAATTTCATCCTGTGCCTGAGAAAACTCCCTAAAAAAGCTCTGTCGAAACCAATTTGTTTCTAACTCCCCCAAAAAACCACATATGCCTACTTTTGAGTCAGGATGCAGGAAGCTGAGCTCTTAATCCCTCTTCTGCATTCACCCGTGTCAAGAGCAATGCCCACCTCTAATCCACCATCAGCCATGGCTGGGAGAGGAAACAGCAGAGAGGATTTGCAGGACACCAAGTGAGCCTCTCCAGCTTGCCTTGGCCAATGACAGTGAACAATCGTGAGCACTCCTGTGGCTGCCCAAACCTTCTCCATGGACAATGCCAATGGAATAGAAAGCCTCCCAACAGACAGCACTGCGGCCCCATGACCTCTCCAGAGCAGCTGTTCAGCCCTGGGCTGGGAGGGCCTGTCACTGCCAAGCTCGGCAGAGGCTGCTCCAGGAAGTGACCTTTCTGGTGCTGAACCCCCGGCAGCATGTGGAGGCCAATTACAACCAGAAATGAGTGTTTAATGTTCAAAATCTGCACTGAAGACAGTATTCGAACATCTCCAGCCGCATGCAGGTGCGTGGTCCCACAGATGTGCTGGCTCCTGAACACTGTAGAGCTAAGGCATGTGGCTTCCTGCTCCAAGGGCTTGTGAAAGAGAAGGATACACTCTATTTACAGCCTATTCCAGACAAGACTATTCAATGTCAGGATGTGCCGTAAGAGGGTAATTTGCACCCTAAACTGGATTGTACGGTACTGCAGTCACAGACCGTATGATCTCTTCCTTTGCATTAAAACTGTTTGCACAAGTCAAAGCAGAACAAGGAGAGTAACAAAACATACAGTGTATTTTGTTCTCCACTGCAGCCACATATTTCAACTGCCTCAGCCGAATTCTTAGAGTAAACACAGCTTTAAAAGAAAATAACTTGAAAAAAGAGCTTCTGGAAAGTTCTGACTGATTATGCATGCAAGAATTCTGCTACTGCTTCCTCCCATCATCTGAAAAATAAACCAAACACCCAACTTCCACAACTATCTACAAAAGTGCTTTTTTCCTGAAACATGTTACAATACTATCTGAAGTCTGCAAGTTATAATGAATGCATCGTGTTTTGTAAAATACACAGAGGAGCTCAATTAAATGAACAACTGTAAAGGAAATAGAGCTGATAAAGGAATTAATGCTCTGTGTGCCAGATCACAACATAACATCTAGGATAACAAAGCCATGTCAAACATGCAACCACTGAAGACTTAAAAAAATGAAATAACAAAGCTAAACCCCAAAACATTTAAGCACACAAAATCAGGATGTGCAAAAGCTATTTTTTCAATAATTGAGAGGGGAGCATGGGCAGCAACAAACGGATCTCTTGCAGCCGTTCCTTCAAGACTTACTAAATACATAAAAAGACGGATTGTTTTGTAAACGACCACCTGCTCCGCTGGCGATCCGCTCCTTTCTCATT
>VZTJ01002941.1:183478-193478 GCA_013397795.1 Orthonyx spaldingii | reverse complement strand
TGGGCAACTTTGGGCACAGACAGCCCCGGTGAGTGTGCTGCATGCACACAGCAAAACTCACATGAGCAATCCTCTGCGTCTGTCGAGTTATACCTTAAGTCTGCAAGAAACAAGGAAACAAACCAACCTGTCTGGCCCCAGAACATGACTTCTAACTAGAGTTATCGAGCCCCAGGCTTCCTCCGGCCTCACTGAAAAGCAAACCCAAATTCTCAGAACAGCTTTTGCTCCACAATGGATCATTTCTGTGGAAATCAGGATTCCAAATTTGACAACCACAAAAACTCCTTAGTTCTCAGAGACAATTTCATTTTAAATAGCCTATTTCCATAAGCAGAGCATGAAGCAATTTCACTCAACCTGACAAATAAGTAAGGCCAAGGATGCAGCATTTAAAATTCAGAGATAACTAAACAGAAGAAGAATTATATTTAGACATGATAGGAGTTGGAAACAGGTTCCCTTCCACTTTTACGCTGAAGCTAAACAGCCATGATATGATCAAACAAGTTTTCACTTTTGCCTTGTAAATAAAATCAAAGGGCAACAGTCCTTTTTCTCTGACGTCTGTAGTTAATAAAGAAAGAATAAACATTACCTACTCTTACATGAGAAGGGAGGAGGAGAGAACATTTCTTAATCTCTTTCCAAAGAGGATTAATCTACAGCATATTTCCACCCCAAATACTAATGAAACAAAATGCTTTTCCTGCAGTTTTCTGGAGGGGGTGTTCTATCAAAGCCTCTCATGTGAGCGAAGTTCACCTGAGAGCATCACCAAGCCTTCAGGTGCAGTGCCACGCCACAGAGCATGAGCTGCACAGGGGCAAGGAGAGCTTCTACCCTGCAGCAGAAACAGAAGCTCCTAACATTTCTTAGGGCCCACATATCTGAGGGGTACCAAGTGCCTCACAACCACCAGTTAATCAGGGCTTACAGCAGCTCCATAAAGCAGACGAGCTGTTACTACTGGAGCTCGTAGGGCACAGGGAGGGCAGAGCCCCCGTCCACTGCAGAGTTTAACATGGGCATGGGTGTAATGGGGCCAAGTGTGCAGTGAGGCATTTACTGGTTCCAAACAACCTAGCTAGTGTGACTGGAAAAGACAAGGAGCTGGGATAAGGCACCCATGTCCCTTGCTGTGCCTCTGAGCCACTCGCCCACCCGCAGGAAGGGAACAGGATGAGGAAGCTATTTTCATCCCAAGTATCTGGAGCTTACAAACACCCGCAGAAAACGCAGTGCCTTATCAAAACAGGTGAGAGCCAATGCCAGCTGACGTTCCCATTCCTACGAAGAACTCAGCCACAAGATTGTTTTTTGAATTATTATTTTTGAGCAGAGTATTTACATGTCTGACTCTAAATAGGCTTTGGCATTTCTGCAAGGGGACCAAATGCATGACCTCGCGGTCTCAAAGAGTGATGGGATCAGTCCAGCTGCCCTTGCCTTTCCTCTGGAGAGGCATCTTTAGCAAGGCAGGCAGACCCCTGGGAATGGGCTCAGCAGGGACAGGCCCTTACAAATCCAGTGTATTTTCTCCAAGGAACCAGGAGGGAAGAAAATGGCGATGGCATAAAGGCCAAGGAACAAGAGAAGTGCCCGGGCAAGACCTGGCGAGGGGAAGCGAGGGTGAGCCCAGCCTGCAGAAGGGTTTACATTCCCTTTGAAGAGAAATATTCAAGCTGTCAGGTAAAACCGAGACTCTAACCCGTGGGAGGACAGAAGATGCTACCTTGAAGAATCTGACTATTACAGGATTAACAGCTACAATCCCTCCCTCTGAGGACACCGAACGCCAAAATCTGGCCTGAGGGTTTTAGGTGGTGAGGTTTGTCCAGGCGTGTCGGCAGGAACTCTACAACATACAGAGGAGAATACTGTCCAAACCTGTATTATCTAAACATAGGTGCCTTTAAAATACTAAATATTTCTTCTGGAGGATAAGAAAAAAACACAGAGGAATACGAAGCCAAAATACACACATTTCTTTTGGGAGTAAAACGTGCCCCTCAAACACTTGAATTCTACTGTACAATGTATTTACACCATGTTTAAGAAACATTTGTCAAGCATATAAAAACCCCCAGAAGTTCACTGTCACACAGCTTAATTCCCTATATTCTGCCTACATGCACATATAGGGCCAGTTTGTTAGGGGGTGGAGGTGTGTAGCAAAGCACAATCTAGCGAGACATGACACCATAACGGTGAACAATAAAAGCAAGCACAGCATATGTGCTGGACATTTGGTGAAAATAACCCAGCCACAGCTCCGACTTGGGTACATTTTCCTATGTGGAAGTTGGTAATTCAGTTTCCGCTCTAATTCAGCTCAGCCAACAATTAAGTTGCTCACAACTCTCCCCTGATAATTATTTGGGAATTCTGTCACCTCTTTTTATAGAGGCAAATAAGCTGAAATCTGGGGGGTTTCTTCTTTTCTTCTCCTCATGTTATGTTTTTTTCTCCATCTAGCAGCTAGGATTCTCCCTGGTTGTAAGATCTGAAATGGTACCAATAACTATATTTCCTATTTTATTACTTGTAATTGCCCCTTTGATCAGAATCCTATGCCATTTAACCACATTTATATGGTCATCCTGCACATAGGTTCTAAATACAGAACGAATTATTTTCCAAGGGAAAACTACAGAGGCTGGGTTTCCCTTTACTGCACACACATGGAATCCCATACATTTGGCACCAATTTAGGTTATTATCATTTCATTCTTCCTTTTTGTATTTGTTTCATAGTGAAAGTAACATAAAGCTCTCTGTTCACTGGGAGCTGCTCTTTCCTTAGTACTGGTTTCCCTCATCAAGTCTGTAGCACACCCACCCTGATTCAACCTTGACTTTGCCAAAGGAGATGCCAACAAACAAGTGAAATATCCCACAGCTGGAAGAGCTGCGCTGTGAGTCTCTAAGGTTTGCTGATCATACACTGCAAGCCTTACCCCTGCATGAAGCCTAGGAAACTCTTCATGCATAGATCTGTTGTTCCTCCCAAAGTCCAAGAGTTTGCAGAGACACAGGAGAGTCTCCCCAGCTGGCAGGCTGCATCCAGGTCAGGCTCTCTCGCACAGGACCAGACTGGCTGTCCCATCTCCCAGCTCTGGCTGTTGGAGCCCTCCTTGCTTGCGGCTGTCCCTTGCACAGTTACCCTGCAGCAGCAAAGCACACGGCCAGAAGATACTGCTCTCTCCCTATGTAAAACAGAGGACCATTGCCTGGGGCTACATGGCTGTTAATAATGGTAAAAACCTGACAGACTTCAGAGAACTCAAACAGAGCTGCTTTTGATTTAGGCCACGCACCTGAAAGCAGAATTTTTTCATTCATCTTCCTCAAAGTGATGGTCTTGGGAAACTACCTAAATAGCCCAGCTCAAGAATTTGCAGTTGTCTGGAAAAAAGAACATGGTCTTTTGAAAGACCATCCTTAGAGTAAATGTCTTATTTGGAGGAAAAGCCAATGTGAAGTCAAATTCAACACAGCCAGAGCAGAAGACCTGCACCTGAAGCAGGCACACACCACAGAAAAGAGCTGGTGAAAGAGCAGTGTTCCCACCTACATTGCTGCTTCCTGTAGCCCCCAGGTGGTACAGAGATAACACGAGCAAAAGAAGGGGCTGAACTGTGTGCTTTATCCCAAATCCATTCTCTGACAGCTTTGCTTGAGAGACTTCACTGTCCTGCTTGAAGCATGCTTGTTCTATATGTTTCTATCACATTGCTTTGTCCATTTGGCCAGCTTAGAGAGACATTCACATCCTACAGTCACAGGAAAAACTGCCACTGGAAGAGGGTACATGCAGCCAGAAGAACTAAAGGCTTACAGATTAAAGAAACCCTAACAGCTACTTGACTTTCACTGGTTTGTGTACACTCAGGACCAGATTCACCTGAACTTCCAAAACATCCCCCTTTCCGCAATGCTCTCCAGGTGAGCCAGTTGCTGACACTGGGAACAGCTACAGGAGGCTCCCTCATGCTGGAAAAGCAAAGCATCTGTAGGTGCTTCCCAAGCTTCTCATCACAGATACCTATGCACCATCTACAGCCACGATGTGTTTACAAATAAGAAGAAACTGACAAGTGTGGGAACAGGCAATCTTCACACTTTGAAACTTGAAGTCAACTTGGTTCAGTCAAGCATGGAAAAGGCAGCAGCTCTGGCACTTGGGGTAATTTCAGTGACAGACAACTGTTCTCCTTAGCTACTGGTAAATACAATCACAAATTCCTAGAGATTTTTCTCCGGATACCAATAGCAGACTCAATGCAGAAAAACATTACAGAGATAGAGATCAGAGGTCTATTTTTGTTTCTATGTCTTGATGCCCATGGCTTTGATGGGGTAAGTATATTAACATATGATAAATTACTCTTTAATCTGTTGTAGTTAAAATTCTAGAGACAGGTTCAGTGGCTTTTTCTCAGCCACAAATATTTCTGTAAAGAAACACTTGTTTTTCTGGAAAAGGGTAAGAACAAAGCAGTTTGTAAACAAAGCTGGAAAAAGAGAAATCCATCTCCCACAAAGCTCAAAACTCCTCAAAATAACTTTCTGCAGAGAGCTACCATTACCCAGGGTGAAAAACTTCTTTAAACCCAGCAATCCTGAATTACACAGAAATGCTCAAACAGGGCTGCACAGTACATCATCAGAACTAGTAGAGCTTTTAATTTCCCACCTGATTGAGTTGAAAAGGTTCATATGTTGGAAAGTGTGGCAGGAGAAACCTACTGAAAATTGCAATCCAGGATCAGATTAAAGAGGGAGGATGATAAAGGGAAAATCTTCATAAATGAATTTCTTTATCCAGAATAAACTCAAAAGGTCCTGTGAGGGGAGGAAGGATATGTGTTTCATTAGGACAAAGAGAGAGGAAAAACTATGCCTAAAACCTCTTTTGTGAAGACAACTGTTACAACATGATTTCTTTAAGAGCAAGGTATTGAAATCACTTTGGAAGAAATATTTTTATCTCCCAAGAAGATTAACACTGAAGTTCTGCACAGTACCCTGCAGCACTGTTGCATCCATAAAACACTAACAAGCACCAAAAGAGAGTCTCTTAGCCCAACTCTCAGTCCATCCTACTGGCATTGTCTGCTTGGGACAGAAATGCCTCTATGACCCAAGAGAGAGGTGCTCAGCATACTCATTCCCACAGAACCTGAAGACATGACACATCCTTAAGCAACACATACATTAACTTTAGGAGGAAGACAAAGGGTTGAGCCATAGGGATACTGCTAAAATAGACAAAGTCACAAACTCTTTTTCATGAGCTTTAAAGGCCAAATTTTTCCACCATTATTCTATAGAATTTCTGACTTTATGGAGATTCTGGGGAGAGTCTGCATCACCCTGTGCTGTGAGAAACCCTTTCTCTACCTGTGCCCTCGGTGGAGTCAGCTTGTACCCAGTTTCATCAGCAACCTGAGCAGCTCTGGGCTCTGAGCACAAAGGGAACAGCTGCTGGGTTTTGTCTGCCGGGTGCGCTCGCGTTTGAACTCCACATCTACAATGACAACCTCAGAAAGGGCACTGGGGAGGCCTTTCCTTTTTGGGACACATTTTGCTTCAGAAGCAGACCTCAAGATTTGACACCGCACGCTGATGTAGTCCCCCCTGAAGATGGCAGATGTCACCTTCTTAGCTTTGGTGTTATGGATGAAAACAAAGGCTCTGTGACAGCCAAGACCCACACTACGCTCCGTGTTTGTACACATCTCCTTGGATGGTCTTCCCCACACCAGCCACGAGTAGAAGATGTGTACAAGGAGAACTGAAATCCTGAAGGTCAGCACAGTTGGTGGCTGGAGCAGTGGGCTTATTGGGAATGATTCCTGGGGTTTTGAGCCAGGAACAGGGGGTACAGGTTCAACAGGGCAGTCAGATCGCCGTCAGGCAGCGCTTCGCCGCAGAGCGGCCCCAGCCTGCACTTGTGCATGGCCAGGCTACCATGGAAGGGCTGCTGGAAAACAAGATGGCATGTGAGAAATGCAGAACTGAAACCAAGTGTAGGCGACAGCCATAAAAACTGAAGTCTCATTAAACACTGGACAGGCGGTGACAGTGGACCCTCCCATCTGTTTGCTGCGCACCCTGACGGGGTGGAGGCCGGGGTGACGTGCATGCCTTGGAAATCAGCAGCTTTTACACTGTTCACCCAGGAAGTTATTAACTTGCATGTTTGTGGGCAACTGCACAAGCTATTTTTGGTCATGGGACCCTGTGTAAGGAAAGGATTGCGAGGTTTTAATAATGATCTTTAGTTAACTTGGTTACCCACACAACAATGGCTTTCTGAGAGGCCAACTGCTGCGAAAAACTTGAGACAGGCTTTACTTCCAGAGGTATTAAACTATGAAAATATCTAACCATAATAGTAAGCAGCTATAAAAAGAGCCCTGTTTATTTCACATGATTTCTTTGTACGCCACACTGTTATGAGAATACTTCAGCGCAATGACAACATGGTAAATTGGAAAAGATTAACTATTGAAGTCAGCACTTACACAGTTCATTTTCGTTTGGTGTTGGTGATTTTTCTTCTTTCAAAACCTAAGTTTTCACTAATATGAGCAGGCGCAACAACATTTTTTAAAATTTGAATTTGCAATAACCCTGATATTAAGGTCAACTAATGTAAGTGCGATGAAAGGAGAAACTAGCGAATAAATAGAAAAAAAGCCCAAAAACTAATGCAGACTTCAATTCTGAATTGCTGTACGTCACACAGGTAGATCTGGAGCCCATATATCCAATATGAGAAATAATCCGGTATGTCACATCTCTATTATATTGCAAACTGTATCCAATAACTTTTCTGCAACATTGGAGCATCACAGAATACCCTACAGAGAAGGTCAAATGTTGTACTATACAGCTCTGATGGTGTCTTAGTTCATTCCTGAGAAATACCCTGAGACCTTACGAAACCCTTTCACTATCAGGGTACACCAACAGAAAGGAGAAAAAAAATAAAGATTGCATTTGTTTCTGGGAAGACCCACACGGCTCCACGGAGAGGACACTTCCACCCTTGTTAATCCCAGCTTCTTAAAGCAACACTCAGTAAGATAATGAATCCTTTAAATGTTACATCTTGTGTCTTGCATTATTGTGGTGCAGCAACTCTCCACATCAAACAGTCATCAGCACTATTACAAAGTGGGCTTATAAGAGACTGGCTGAAAAGGCGCTGTGTGAAAAGAAGTGGAAAATTAAAGCTGAAGCAGTCGAAGAAAGGGCTTAATTTACTGGCATGTACAGTATGCAAATGAGATTACTCTCAGCTTAACTGCATCATTTATGTCCATAATAACGGCATCATCATTACAGGGCTCAAATTAAATTACACCATAATTAGCATATCAAAGTGATTGGTTAAAGTTTAAAACAAATACCCAATTTTGTTAATGAACAGCTGTAATTGTCATGTACACTTCAATGAAAACTCCCTAAACAAATATATGTTTTAGAACAGAAAAAGATTTTGAAGCAGACAGGTCTGTGGCGGAGGTAAATTGCCTAAAAAGAATGACACAGACTATTCTATTAACGTTAATATATGCTCATCGTTTTCAGGTAATAAAACATTCTATCAAAACAAGCCTTCACTTCATATTTTTTGCCTCTCAACTGCACCACCACACTGGCAAGTGTCAGTGGGGAGAGGTGCTGGCCATGCCCAGCCTGCCCCACACACGGGACATGCATGGCCCCCACCCACAGACACAGGGAGGAGGAGGAAGATGAGGACGTCTCGCTAACTCTACCCTGTAGACCAGGGCTGGAGTAAGCTGATGACATGATAACACATCAGGCAGCCTACAATTCAATTTACTCTAATCTAATCACATCTACGCAGCAGTTCCAGAGGTGGAACTGCACCAGAGAAGTTTTTGCTGTTCTCGTCTCATTAAAATAAATAGGGAGGTGGGACCGGAGGGTTTGTCACTGTCAGCCTGGCAGCCAGCAACGCATTTCCGAAGATCCATCACTGCAAACGTACACAGCAAACACACAGTTAAAACACTCCTCAGGCTGAATGAGCTTTAACAGGGGAACAGGTCTGCTCTGCGGTATTTTAACAGTGCAGGTGAGCTCTACTATGCTTGGGGACCAGGCCGAAGGAGCCCAGTGTCACCTCACACACACAGGGTAAAATAATCCCTCTACGTCCCCAAAAATGTTTACACTGGTATATGTTTGCTTATGTTTTACCTAACGTTATAGGAAGCAACATAGGGAAGTATATTTTGTGCTAAAATTGGGAATGCACTTTCAAATATACTTAACAAGGAAATTGAATGTCTTATTAAATCCGTATTATCAAAACACTGTTCAAAAATTTAAAGAAAGTAGCTTTTCATTTTATTCATCGAGGAATCCATTAAAGCCTAAGCTCTGAAGTAGTATGTAAATTATGTGCCTTTCAAGGTAGAGCTAGGGCAAATTCACTCCATCAACTAATGATGAACCTCATTATGTGCAGGGAGTATTCATAATGAGGAAACAAGCCACCCGCCATTCCATGTTCTAACATAAATCCCTGTAAAATGTGAATATCTCCACGTCTAATTAAAGGCTACTAATTCCTATCATCCCCTACAAGGCCCAAAAAGCAAAAACTAGAAATGTGTTTAAAAAGACATCCTTTGATTTTACAAAACACATTTATTTGTGTTTACCATTAGTGAGCTGCAATGTCTTTTTTTTAAGAAAAATCAATCCCAGTTTTATAGGATAAAAGTTTGGGGGTATAAAAGTTTATTTACATTATCTGACTTGGTCTTATATTTTAAAAGGAGTTTCTGATTAGCACAGGTCAGGCTGCACAGCTGAGGAGAAAATTAAATATAAAAGCAGAGAAAAGAAATCTCAAGTAATATGTGAGAAATGATATTTTAGCGGGAGGGGAAAAGGAAAAAAAAATAAAAGAACATGTTTGCTATCCAGGTTTGCTCTCAAACCAAGACTTCCTAAAAAAAAATAAATCTAGCGATCCCATAATAACTGGGAAAGGCAGGCAGCAGAGACAGGAAGAAGGCGAGCCAATTAAGCAACCAAGTGCACAACAGGTATTTAAAAGAATTTTTGAATGATACTCAATTTAGGAAGAAGTTGCTTCCCTCCCAAAATCCCATAAGAATTAGGGATTGAAGACAACGCTGCTTAATGCAGGCTGGAAGAAAAGTGCTCTTCCACAGACTTACCTAGATTTGATATTTATACCTACAAGCGCAGCATCCGCTCCTACGATCAAAACCACATTTCTTATTAAGTTACATAATACCCATCCTATGCATCGCCGTGAATTCATTTGCTCCTGCACTGAATTATGGATTTGCTCTCTGTACTTCCCGGCACAGAAGTGGACAGGTTTGCCAACTCCCCTGAACGGAAGACGCATCACTGTTTCTTTCTCACTGCTCTGTATTAGTATTTTCCTACGTGTTCAAAACAAACCGAGAAGGACAGCAAGACCTGAGAGCGTTTCAGTTTGGAGAAGAAGAAAAGCATCCACTGAAGCTGAGCAACATATAGGCTTAAAAAAGAATTAAAAAAAGAAAAATGATGGCATAAAGGGCCGGTTTAAGCAACGTGATAACTCCTTGCAGGGCAGGGAAGCACTTGAACAGTCGCAGAAAAGGCTGTGGTACCTTCAGATTATGTCAACCGAAAAGTTGAAATCCTCGTGTAAAAATACTCCGCACGTTTCATCCCTAGAAAAGCTTATTTAGAATTCATAGAAATTCATAGCCGCTAAGAGGAATATGTGCTCATAAAATCACAAATGCAAAAAAAAAAAAAAAAAAAAATTANAAAAAAAAAAAAAAAAAAAGGAGGGGTGGGAAAAAAAATATTTAAAAGAATAAAATAGAGCACACAAATTAAAGTATTTCAGCAACGCAAATTTTCTAGAAATAGCTGGACATTTTACAGGGGGAGGCGGGGGGGGGGGTGATCCGGCTTCTTT
>VZTJ01002941.1:130277-178040 GCA_013397795.1 Orthonyx spaldingii | reverse complement strand
AGGGAAGGGAAGGGAAGGGAAGGGAAGGGAAGGGAAGGGCCTGTGGTGCTGCCAGGCCGTGCGGAGACTCTCTGCTCCAATGCTCACAAAGATTTCTCGCCGGGTAGAGCTCCGGAGGAGCCTGAGCTTATGATAAGCAATGGCATACTTACCAGTTACATGTTACCGTTCATGATAATGCAATATTTCATTTGGGTGATTTAGAAGTCCCTCTTGACCAACTTATAGTGAGACACCAAACGCTTCATCAATCACAACCATTTTTATTCACAATCCAGTGCAAAAACTACAGGGAGAGTTGAATTTTCAGCAACTCATTGGGGAGGGGATTGCTACTAGCTCTGAAAATCCTCCTATCTCACCAATTTTTATGTTAGATTCAAATATATTTTCTTTCTAAGCAGCATTCCATTTTCCTGCCTCTCTCTGCCGCGTTTCTTATCGTGGCAGGGTGAAAGAGTATCCAATTTAATATCTGTTTTGCAGGACAGGAGATTTTTTCATATCTTATGCACTAAGGAAAGCTGCAGGGGATGGCTTAGCAGGCTGAGCATCACGTTTTAAATACCTAGACTCCCTGGAACCACAGATCCCATCAGGTCGACTGAGCCCTTCATGTTTCTGGGGCAGATAAATTAGGTGTCACGCTGTTTACTTTGTCGGGATCTGTTCGATGAGGCCTCTGCAGTAAAGGTCCTGTCTGTTCTGCATGGAGCTGAAGGTTAAAGTCTCATGGTTAAGACACAGCACCAGGTGCCACCTTGATCTCACTAACTCTAATGACAATTCTGCCATTTCTGTTAAAGAGAGACAATCCAGGGATCTGCTCCCAAAAGTTCCTGTAATGTTACTGGATGACTGGAAATTATTCAACAGCTTATCAGCCTCAGTTTTGGTGACTGTTAAAGGGAAAAAAAATACATCTGCACCTCCCAGATGTTTAATTCATAAGTTACACAAAACTGTCAGATCTATGGACGACAGAAGAGAGATATTCATCATTTTTACAGCCTGATTTCTGTGGTTGGAGGCAGCCATATGTTTCTGCAAAGTCATACCCTCTTCCCACTTCTCTGCACCACACAGAAGCAGTGGCTGAGCCCATCGACATCAATGGCTTACAAATGAAGCCTTTTAGAAAGGAATCACTGGAGAGAAGTAGTACAAAATAATCAGGAAAGACAAAATGTTAATAATAATAACAAAAGTTGCAGTTTTGATGGCCAGTTGTGTACAGACACACATCCCTCCTCACAAACACCAAAATCTCCTCAAACCCAGACACCTAAGAGAGGTCCCTCTATCTCCAAAAGGTCTGATTCACGGAGAACAGACTCAGTGTTGAAGAAAACAGGATGCTTAGAGAAGGGCAGCTGTACATATGCACTTGGAACCTGTTCCTGGCCTTACTCTTTGCTTTGCAGCTGCTGTTATTTTACTGGATTTAGCTACACAGAAGATCCTGGGAAAGGTGGATGAAGGGAAATAATATGTAACGATAGAAAATAAAATATAGTTCTTCAAAATCATTTCCCTCTTAAGTAGAAATTAAGCAGGAAAAGTATTTCCTTTTACATTGGTTAGGAAAAGGATCATATTCTGATTTGTTTCCACAACAGCTGACAGTACACATTCCCTGCTAGGGTACTAGAAATAATCATTATCACTCCTAAAATGTGTGTTATGATGACGTACCAGAGGTTAAATGTGGCTGTTGGCTGTACTGGCTGCAATTCCTTCTCAGGTGGCTTAGCACAACTCCCACATTTTTCCTCCCAAACAACCCAAGAACCTGCTGGAGCTCCAGCCGACAAACATTACTGGGATTAAGTAAAAAATGTAAGAAACGCTCTTTCAGCTCTATTTACACATAGCTACATTCAAACTGGTTTTTAATGGAGTTTGGCTACCAGAGGACACAGTATCAAACTGATTTTTGAAAACATCTCATACTGAATCTAAGATATCCAGTGCTGCAAAGATACTATTTGCATTGCAAAGGGGGAAACTCCATCAAGGAAAGGAACCAGACAAATAACACTGGGTTGGGCCTGTTTTTATCACTGTGTTTGGTACATTTGTTTTTAGAGGCAGGGCAAAGATCCTTAGAAATGGTGATCAAGATATTCCCTGTCAAACCAAACCAAACCCAACCCAACCAGCAGAATCTGCTACAAAGAACGAGGACTTTGCCCCAAATCCATCTGTTGATCCTGGAATATCAATGTCCATAAGTTTTGAACACCTTGGTAAAGGATGTGCAGGTCTGCCCTATATACTCCAGCTCTGGCAGGGGATAGAGCTAAAAGGACAAAAAACAAGTCAGGGGATGGCTGTGCAGTAAAACTAAACCAATTCAACAGCTTTTCCTCCAAAACTGCTTTGAAATAATTATCACAGCACCTCGTTAGCTTGCACTTTAAAGTAAGTTGGACAAGAACATAAACTCCTGACCAAAGTCCTGTCCTCAACAAAGCCCTTGCAAGGCCGCTGGCTAGCAGGTGTGTCTCCAACTCATAGAGCCTCATAAAATCCTTAAGAAAAAGGGGTGGGAGTAAGAAGATGGAGGTGCACTGCTCTCCCACACACATCTCTTGGCCCCAGGGACAGAGTCAGCCTTGGAGCTCAGCCCTTCCATCTTCCTTGGCTCAGTCTAATGAGATTCCCTCCATATTCCCATCTGCCCTCTTTGTGCTCTTTGCTGGGCAAAACGCAACTGACCCAAAGAGGTGCTGCCTGCCCGAGGCACCGGCAGCTCTTTCATCAAACAGGCCAATCCTTCATGTCCAGCGTGTCCCCGAATGCGCTGAACCGCGTCCGGAGAGCCTGGCTGCAGGTCCCAGCTCAGGGAGAGAAGCAGAAAAGATAATCATCAGCTCTGACTCCAAGCTCCTGTTCCCATGCTTCAAGTCACTACTGGTCAGCAAGGAGACTTTCGGATGTGCTGGTGTGCTCAGATGGAAGAAGCTGGAATGAAGAGCAGGAGTCAGGGCTGTGCCTCCTGCTATCCCGAGGGTGAGCCAGGGGTGCTGTCCCTGGCAGTGGGCTCCCAACAGGGCTCTTGTGATGGCTGGTCACACCTGCTACTTCAAATCAACAAGCAAACCAAAGTGAAAAATGGAAAGGACAAGGTGAATTGTAGATGAAAGTGAAATATTCCTCTATCAGCTCTGAGGGGTAAAGGATGAAACAGGATGAAACTGGTTTTGGTTAAAGCTGTAAAAGAATCGCAGGGAGAGAGCACTTACAGAGAAATGTATTTTCATGTAAACTTTTATGCGCCCATCCCTTGTAGCTGGACATCAGGGAAGATGTTAATAAACATCATCGGGGGAGAAAAACACAGTAAAAAAAGAAAATCAGACTACAAACCCATCTCTTCCAAGATGTTCAAAATAGCTTTGCAGCTATATACTGCGGGGAGCCGAGCACACTCAGATACAAGTTTGCATCTTAAACGTAAGCTCACATACATACAAACAAGGTTTTGCAGATATTTGTTAGCTGTACTACAAGATTTTCCAGGGCTGGTGCTGCAGCTTATGTTACCGTGCTTTTATATAGCTGCAGATCAGCCCCCTAAGAAGCAGCCTCAGAGAGAAGCTGAAATAGTGACAGTTTGTGTTGCTGGGGATATTTCTGAGACGCAGTTGCTGTTTACTGTGTTTCTATTTCCAATCAAGCTGCAAAGTCCACCCATAAAACATGAGGAGGCATTTCTTTGGGTGTGGGACAGTGCAACACGCACACAAGGAGGACCAGCTCTTCAGCTGCTCCACCAAAATACTCTTAGCACCATCTGCAGTAGAGCATTTGGCCCATGAAGAAGAAAACTATAGCCAAAGTCCCCAGTTACAAAGCTTCTCTCAGTATACATTTATGCACAAAGCTCAAATAATTTAATACCACGCCTCACTAATCATGTGAATGCACAATTCTTGCAGGGGCAAATGGTTCTTTTATCTCGTGCACCTCTTGCTCTTGGCTGGAAAAGGTGCCTCAGAATCTTACTGGCACTTTTAAAGGTGACATCTACCTATCTGTGGCATATACAATCCAATGTGATTCCCTGTAGGCTCCCCAGGACAGATTAACCTACCCTACAAGGAGTCAAAAACTAGTCCTAATGATGTCAAATCACAACACATGGCCAATTGGACAACTTCATTCCACTTCAGAGGGAAATTAAGTGATACGCTCTGGAGTATGTTTTCCTTGTTACACTCTTGTTACCCTATTAATGCTAATGATTGCACAAAGTGTAAGAAAAATCCTACAAATACCTAAAACAAAGGAAGATCGCTCAAGAATATGCAAAAGCATATGCAAAGTGATCTACAGAGCATTTCAACATAACACAGTTTTCTTCCCTATTCCCTTCTTTCCTTAAAAGCAAGAGGCGTGCAGGATTGCAAAAACATACAATTTGCCAACAAATGTACAAACTACAGCTCTTGAAAAATAATGAAATGGAGACTCAAAATTCGAGGCCAGTACAAGTTCATAATATGAACTGGAGATCAGAAAATTGGCTCTTAAAAGCAAGAAAAAAAAGAACATCAACTCCATTTTTTTTTCTAAGAAAACCATTTCCTACCAACTTTGAAAACAAGAATGCCTACAGTGATCTGGGCTCTCTGTGATGGTTTTGGCTTGGCTCCCTTGCCCCTCCTCAGCTGCATGGCCAAATGCGAGTCTAACCATGAGGTTCAGAGAGTTGTGTTCTTCTTAACCTTCCACTTCATGCTTCCAAGTTTAGACTGCAGTAAAACCGCCTTTTAGAAATTTCCCTTATTCTTCATTACTTCTAAGGTGAGAGTTTACATTTCAGTCCATATCTGTGATGCCAGACTACTGCAGAAGCACAACACTGAGTTAATATACTGGGGTTTAGCCTTTTTCTACTTTTCATTGGATTTTTTATTCATTTTTTAGAGCCGCTACAAGAGCAGCTCAGTGGCTCCCAAAGTGCCATAAACTCTTGTCCAAATTTTGATGCCTAGACACAAAACGAAATACAGAGGTGATCTCTTGGAGGCAAGATTTGCAACGGCAACTTGCAACTGCCTGTTATGGTGGGGCAGCATCATGACTAATTATTACCTTCATCAAACACCCAGTGACAAGTTCATGCTGTCACCACGTCCCACCAACACTCGTGAGTATGAAGAGAGATGGGGTGAGAACTGAAAGCGCCCTGACTGCTCCTGAAAAACTGTTCTCCTTCCAACCAGCTGCTCTTCCAAGCCACAGGACGCTTTCCAGCGTGGTTATGAGCTCCACCTCAGTCTGGGCTGGTCAAGATGAATCTTGCCTTTGAGCAAGCAAGAAAAATTCACAAGGGAGAAAATCAGATTTGGAAACTAAACGTTTTGTAATCTCCTGCCATGCAATTTGGCTTGCAGGCAAACTTCCAACCCTTTCAACAGCAAAAAAGCCAGACAAATACACTGTCTTCTACCATCTCCTGGTGTATTAAGGCCAGAGTGTGATGCGATACCACACACACTTTAAAAGCTGTACAAGCAGAAGGGAGTGATGCACCCATGCATGGTGGTAAAGGAGACAGCAAACATACCACATGGAATCAAACAGAGCCAAAACAACCACTTCTGTTACGCGAATTTATCTTCTCATGCTCCCTTGCCAAACTGGACATGGCGTTCCTGGCACAAGGAGCACCTGGGTGACCTGTGGTGCTGCTGCTGAGGTGACTGCATCAGGAGAGCCTGGAGCCTCCAGCCTTTGGCCAAAGAAGGGCACGAGACAAGGAAAAAAGAAGCACCATCAAAGCCAACCAGCAGTGCTGAGCATACAACCGGCTCTGGGTATGACCAGGTTATTGCACTGCTCTTATCAGCACACACGAGTTCAAGGTCAGCCTTGATGCACTTACTGAAAACTGACACTGCCTGTGTCCTGCAGTCAGCACGGCTTCAAACCAAGGCTCCCAATTATTAGCAGTTATTCTGTTTATTATTGCGGGCCCTCAGGACAAACAAAAAAGGAGCCCCATTGTGCTCAGCATCATACAGAACTGCTTAATTAGCCTCTTCGTAGGTTGTTCCCTTCAGCTTCTTTTAAACAAGATATTTTCAAATATAAATAAATTCAAATTTCAGAATTCCAGAAATCAGTTCCCTGAAATTTGCGTCCGTAAACAACTAACGTGAATTTGCCTTCCCGAATTTCATCTGTACACCAAACACTTCACTCTTTTGTTTACTTTAAGAAAAAATTATATTCTAAAATGTTGGTCCTAGGGATGTAAACAGATTTTTGTCATTCATTTAAAGACTGGATTTAAGCTCAAATTTTCTCTGAACTATGAGAAAGTTGCAAAATGATTGGTTTTCTGTTGTTTCTCTCCTCCAACTACAGTATTTATATATCAACAACATAAATGACAAACGTACAGGAATATTCACAAACTGGAAAAACACATTAAGAGCTGAGTTCTTACTCAATAAAAACTGATCTGTGAAATGTGAAGCCATGCTGCAATCTCCTAAGTTCAGCAGAATAATGAAACCAGCTCGTAGCTAGATAAGAGGAGTCTGTCATACAAGTAAGTGCAGGAAAACATGAACGAAATTTGTGAAGGACAAGTAAAACCTCAGACTTTCCACTTTCTCTGGAGGCATCTGGTCATGTACAATCTTAGAGACGCCCAAGTAGCTGTACCACTGGTCCAGTCTCCCATACCAGCACTTGACAGTGCTCTTAACACTTGCTAAACTCGAAAGGTGAAAGGAGAAAGTGAGGCAAGAGGAAGGCAGCCCAGTCTTCCAAGAGCCATTCACCCACAGTATCCAATCTCCCCACTTGTTAGCAGAGAGATCCTGAGGATCAGACCATCACTCGAAAGCATTTTATGACCATTTTCAAATGTAAATACTTTCCACTGAGTCTCCACCTCGCTCAGATTTGTACCAATAATTTAGAGGTCACCAGCTATTACATCTTATTATCTAACCCTTCAGACTCAGCTTTCTTTTTACTTTTACTGTTCACTGATGTTTCCATTCACCTTTGAAGATGCCTGTTTAATTTAGCTGGGTTTTCAGACCACACTTTGGATTACATTTCCCACAAGCTTATTCCAGCAATTTCTTGGCAATAAATGATATTTGGATACCCCATAGAAACCCCACATCAAATATTGATTACTGTTATTTCCATTACCAGAGGCTAAACCAGTTAGGTCCTAAGGGCAAATTAAAGAGCTCGCTTCCAAGTTCTGGTCCTTTAGAGGAAAGATGTAACTATTCTCCATAACAAGGAAGATGCTGACACAAAAGCAAATAACTGCCCTAAAAATGGTTCATTCTCTGGCACGGTTAAATAAAGAAAATATAGTAAACTACTTTGCACGCAGAGGATAAAATCAATATAGTTTTCATTCAGGCAATAAAAATTATAGCATATTGCTTCAGATACATAGATACTCTTCATTTAAGGTGGAGTTTCCACAATTCCCCGCTGAATACCCAGCTCTGCAGCATGCACCTCTCTATAGCACTCAGCAATCTCTGCTTGACATTAGTACTAAACAATATTCATTAAGACCATAACACTAAAGTGCAACATGTAAGTAAATCAAACTCTCAATGCTCTATTTTACAAATTTCATGGGCCACTGGGGATAATTAAAAGGGTAATTATACAAAGTTGGTGCAGTTTTGAGACTCAAATGACATTTTCTGCTTTAAAGCACTTGATAATCTGGTATTTTTCTACTAAGACAGTCTTTTTGTACTTGGATGGTCAAACAGCATAAACAAACAAGAATTGTTTTTAAGGTATTTCAATTCTTTTTTCTCTCCCTCTCTCCCCACACTGTTTTTTTTATCAATACCACTCCCTAGTTATTCCTAAAAGTCCCATATTATCACGAAAAGCAAGACCTTTGGAAAAAAGAAAATTCCCCGTTCACCATAAAGTGACACAGAGCCTCAAGTCTGGTTTAAACTGTAGCTCTGAACAAAAATTGCATTGCTTTGGGTGTTTACAGCGCTGGAGCACTGTTTGGTTTGTCACTGTGTTTAACCACTGCTCTAAAGCCAGCAAAGTACATTACTGGTAGTAACAGCTCATGAAAAATACAGCGAAGAAACTGCTAGTGGCAGAAGCATTTAACTTTCTTGTTAGCAGCCTCCCCCATGTGGCACTTTAGCACCAGCAAGTTGTTTATTATGTTCTGTGCCAGGCAAAACTGATTAAATGGGGCTCTTAAGAATCAAAGCGTTATAAATTCATGGAAATACAGCGAGCAATAAATTCCATGGAATTAAAAGCTTACTAGTGCTATTAGCATTTCAGGGTGTTTGCATTGTTAATAGTGATGTGCAAAAATGATGTTCCTATAAGACAAGGCAAACCAACAGAACATATGCTTTAGCTGCTATATTTTTATACCATGTCATCATTAATGGCAATTTTTTTCCCCCAAAAAACCTAAAAAGCTCATTAATGTTTTAAGGAAAAAACTGAACCAAAGGCCTACAGACCAAGGATTTACATCCCTAGTTAAAGAAAAGTATTATGTGGGAAACATAATGCTGTTGTGACTCTGTGAAAGAGCAGGAGATGAATTCTCTGGAGCAGAGCTGGGGAGGAGGGAGAAGGGGTGAGGCTGGGTGACTTTTGTGACACTACAGGGACACAGTACAACACAACTTGTTAACAATTTAATAAGTAAACTCGATGCATAGTAATTCATAATACCAAAAAGAAAGGGCAATGTAGTCTGACCTGGTGGTCAGTAAATCTGTCAACAGCTCTCCAAAGAGACATCTTTACTCCGGGTCGCTCCATCATCATTCCATGGGAATGACTCTGCTGGCAGGTGACTAACTTCTCCATCATTACTGCAGAGCTCCATGTGAAACATGAGCCCAAGCTGGGATGAGGCCTTCCCTTATGCCCATCTGTTTGCAGGTAGCTGATAACTTTGTAAATGGAATTCCTTTCAAGCGGAAACTTGGTAAAGAAACCACGTTAGGTGTGTGGCTGAGCAGGAGAGGAATTCAGCACCTTTCCAAAACTAAAAGTAAAACAGGCCTGGCAGGGTTTGTTTGGGTTTGTTGTTGGGTTTTTGGGGAGTTTTTTGCTTTGGCTTTGTTTTTTGTTTTTTAGGTTTTTTTAAAGGAACAATTTGTACCTTTCTGAGCTGCCTGAGCACACAGCAGCCAGATAACCTAACCTGCAGTGTCCCTCTGGAGGGCAAGGGGCAAATCTGGCTCTTGTTGCAGACAGGAAAATCAAATCACTGCCTTGTTGCCACAGTTAAGGTCTGACATAGGATAAAGAGCATATTCTGGATGGTACATCATGCACAGCTGGCAGTGTGCAAAGTCAAAAAAAATCCCAAGAAAAGCTTTGTCCAGAACAAACAGTCCCCATGCCATGGAGTGAGACAGCTGCAGGGGTAGGAAACGAACCCCAAATCCTGTCTCGTGGGCTCAAGCTCTGTGCAAAGGACACATTAACAGCGAAAACCCTCTCCCAAGATTGAGGGGGTTGACATTTTGTTTGCCTCAAGCAAAACAAAACAAAGCAGTAGGTTTTTAACTGCTCAGAGGCACGTTGTCTTTTTGATGTATGCATGTCCTGGCAGTCACACATCTGCATCAGGAGAGAAATAGCCCAGTTTTTTTGGCAGTTATTTAGTCCTTTTCATCTGAAAGTTGAAAATGCACCACCAGTGAACCTTTGCAGCTCTGGGTTCTGCATATAAAAAGCAGCTGCTGAATACATGCAGGGAGCGAGGGCTTTTTCTTAATGTTTGAACAGTTCCAAGTTCAAACCCATTAAAGTCCAGGTCACACCGAGATCATGTCACTGTTAATGCATCCAGTTACACACTGAGGGAAACCCAATATAAAACTATGATAAACTCTAGCTCTCCTGCAGAGATACTATAAGGTCTTGCCCAGATGATGCCACAGATCACTCTTCATGGGCGGTGACCAGACAGGATGTCAATGTCAGAGGACAAGTCTCTTTACAGTTGTTTTTAAAGAGGTGTCCTCAAGTGTCCACAAACCTTGTTGGGACCTTTTCCCTCCCCTCCTCCTGAGAGAAGAGCTTACTGTCCCACTGATGCTTTCTCTTACACATCACAGACTCCCACACAACCTCCTCCAACGTCACCAGCAGCCCAGCCAGTGAATACCCCTAACTCCACCCTCCTTCTTTTGGGGGCCAATCCTCTCTGCAGCTGGGCAAGGTCACACTTGTTCTTGGGGACTTCACACCTGGCCAGCTATGTGCTGCCCCAGGAATGGCAGCAGCAGGGGAGCAGGAGATTTGGGACAGCTGCAGTCCCAGTCACCTGGGGAGATACTCCAGGACCTACCCTCTGCAGGTACCTGCATCTCATCATACAGCTGGTACAGCCCTGCTCTCTTGCTAAGAGGGCAACTGGCAGCTTCTGGCTGGGCAACTTCCAGGACAGGTTCCTCAAGTGATGCAGTACAAGTGACACTGGGATGCAGGGGATGTGGCACAGCCCCACAGCACGGCCCTGCCCACCTGGGAATCACTGCAGGACTGCAGCATCAGCTTCAAACACAACCGGGTCCAATCCACTAAACTATTTACCCAGCTCCTCTCAGAGCTTTCCACCCTAACTGTGCTGGGAAAGGAGGAAAAGGACTTTACTGGACTTTTTCACCTTATCAAGTATCTAGAAAATCCGGCAGCTGATCTGGATGCATTTCAAGGCGAGTTAACCACGGCAGCTTATGGAGCAGCACTGCTGCAGCTGGCCTGCAGATCACGAACACAGGACACACTGACTGCACAAATTCTGGGGAGATTTAGTGTGCACACACTATACACATGGGATTTACACCAAGCACATGTTGGATTTGCACTGTTCTTCACGCAATTTTCTGAAACTTATTGCAGGGTTAAGAAACAGGAAAGAATTGTGAATGGTCTCAGAGATTCAAGATGTGTCATTTTTTAAAAATTAATAACTTTATTAGTAAAATTCAAGTTATCTTAAAAAAAAAAAAATTGCCTTGTGCACTTGAGCATCATTGAGGAGAAACTTAAAAAAGCCAGTCTGCATTTTTAAACTATGTTCTCTCAGATATTCATCATTCCAAAGAAGAACAGGCCAGGCTCCCCTTTTAATTACATGAACAAAAATCCAGGTAATTCTTTCAATTTTAACTAATATTTTGTCTAATTAGTATATTTTTTTTCTCTCCCAAAACATGTATTTATCTGCTGTGAAATCAAAGGCAAAAATGAATTGGTTTAAAGATAGCAGAGAGTAAATAACAAGTTTGGAACCTTGCAGCCTTACCCTGGCAATTTGTCTCATATAATTGACTCAGCAGACATGCTTACAATTTCTTACAACTTTTACAAGACCTCCTGTGGGCTTATTTTAACGTTCTCCAAAACCGAGCTCAAAGCTTTGGAGTCTCTAAGCAAGTAACACCAAAAGCAATCATCTTTCCCACCTTAAAATAAAAGGAAACAAACAATAAAACCACATTTTTCTTGCTGGATGTTGGATCTTGAAGAGGAACAAATATGCAAATGAATTTGCACTTTTTCAGAGATAATTTTTCTGTTCCTTTTCAATAATAACATTTTTAATAATGTTTCAACTGGCATTCACTAAATCTTTGGAAGCAAAATTTTCCCAATAAAATTCCCTTTCCCAATTACTGGAATAAAATTTAAATGGAGAAAGGTGACAGCAATAAAACAAACACAAACCAACTAAAAAGGGGTTAAAAAGTCCCCCACCCCCCAAAAAAAGGAAATGCTCTCATTGCCCATATTATTGATTTATGCTGTTGTTGGCTTTTAAATGTAGCACTTTCTATTTCTAAGATCTTTACAGACAATTACTAATGTCACAACTCTGTGGCCC
The DNA here is from genome assembly GCA_013397795.1 of Orthonyx spaldingii. Taxonomy (NCBI): domain Eukaryota; kingdom Metazoa; phylum Chordata; class Aves; order Passeriformes; family Orthonychidae; genus Orthonyx; species Orthonyx spaldingii. Next base: position 166,141 of record VZTJ01002941.1, on the reverse strand, counting down.
TGTTCCATTGGTGGAAGTGCCCCAGGAGCAGGAAATGCTGTGCCCTTCCACAGACATTTCCTTCCAATGCTGGGATTCACTAACCCTTAATAAGTCAGAGGATTAGACGAAACACTTGTATTACAACTAATAAAGATAAACAAGAGGCTATCAAAACTAACAAAAAGGGTATGACGGGAGAAGGAAGCAGACCTATTACTCAATAGATGCCAATTTATCTTTTTGTTTTAAAGGGGAAGTAACAATTCTACCCTTTGGGGGGAGGGGGGGGGAAAGAGATCATCACATTTCAACAAAAATCTATTTTGAAAAGCCATATTATAAACTATGGATATTAATGGGTTGCAATGGAAATGACGTCAGAGTCTTAGTTACAAATGTCCAAATGTTTGTGCTACCCTACTAAAAAAATAAACAGTGAGCTCAGAGTCAGAAATGACCCATTTGAACAATTAAGCAATATTATGCAAAACACACTGAAAAGTATAGGGCCAGCAGAGGTGGGAGAGCCACAAATTAAAATTCACAGATTGCACCGGGAGCAACACTGAACAATTAAACATTTCAGAGGTGGTGTCTGAAGTTCCTGTCATTATCTGAGTGAAAAATGCTTTCATATGTTGCAGTGAGAAACACGGGCAGGCAATCAGGACCAAAAAATAACTTTTTTCTTTTTTTTCTGCTTTTTCTTTTTTTAATGCCCTGGCTCTAGGATGAGGTACCAGACAAAAAGGGTGGCCTCCCATAATGCCCACTGACATCACTGGTCTTGCAACACTTGTAAAACACGGCTGCCATCGCTGTACAACAATAACTTAAACATCATGGAAGATATACTTCTGGTGCGGGAGAAGGCAACAGGCAGTGACCTTACAGATGACCAAATAAAATATGCAATAAGAGTCTATTTCTGGAGTCATTTTCTCACATCTCTAGATTTTATAACACAGGAACGTGCACTGTCTGCAATGTGAGTTTTCCAAAGGCAGGTTCCAAACCTACAGGTGGCTCTTGCCTTTGTGCTGAGGGACAGGCATGGCCATGGGACCCCAGCAGACAGCACCGGTGAGTTTGGAAGCCCACCAAGCCTATTACAAGCAAGTGAAAAACATCACTGTATCCACTGGCCCAGCAGCATAACTTGCATGGTGTTAGCACAGCTCAGAATTCAGAGTTCACTGCCTGCTCCAGAAGGAAACCTCGAAACTGGGTATTTCCATCACATTCTGTGTTTGAGACCAACCATCAGTTCAGGCTATCTGATTTGTAGTTCATGCCCTGGTTCTGGAATAACAGACCAATGCTGTTCCTGCCTATGCCATTCCCAATTCTTTCCTCAGCCAAGCTGTGATAAAATGCAGCACATCCTGATGTGTTATCCAGCTTGGTTTTGAAGAACCAGGCCAGAAATGGCACAGTCTGCCTCACATAGTGTATTATGAACTGTTTCCTTGGTGTACCTGTACTGGCAAACATCAGTGCCCCCTTTTTTGGCTGCTTAATCTGCAGTCACAGCCTTTACATGCTGGGCCGTTTTCAATATATGCATTTGTTTAAATATCTGCACCTGCCTGGTCTGTGAGTGCAGGTGAGGCTAATCTAGAGATGTGCATGAACATCTCAGCCTCGCTCTGTGTTCTTCAGGGATTCAAAAGTAGTGATGGTACTTTGAATGCCATTTAAGTCATACAAATGAGCACTTGCATTTCACTGAAGATCATACTGAACATCTACATAAACTAATAGGAGAAACACTATGGGATTATGCAAAATACCGGCCAAATCTTGCTCACTTTAGCAGCCTTCATGACGACCAGAAAGATTTGGTCCAAAAGCATCAGATAAGAGGATCAAAACCTCCTACTGACTGTCTCAAAGCAGAGAAACATATTTTTCTATCAACCTACTTGAAGATTTGTAAGATATTAAGGAATATTAAGAAGAAGAAAAAGAAGAAAAGCTAAATGGGCCAAAAGAAAACAAAAGAAACATGTTCTCTTGAGATTGCTAATGCTGGCAGACAATAGCACAGAAAGAACTCCTCTGACAGATCTTTGAAGTCTTCAGTACAGCAAGCTAGTGGGCCATGTTAATGAGATTTGCTCAGATACTTCTTAAATTATCCCAAAATGTCTTAATCTATTTTCTACATCTTCTTGACCCAATTGCTTCAGAAAAGTCACAGCTTCACATATCTCTGGACTGAACTTTCCATTCAAATACGTAAGGTCTTCAAACAATTTCCAATGACCCACGCACAGACTTTTTAGGGTTTACCCCAAAACATGCAGGTAATGTTGTAATTTCTGTTACTAATGATTATAGAAACACTTTGCACTACACTGCACAACTGAACCTTAAGAAAGGGTCTGACCTTAAGACCTTCCAGTAACTCAAAGTTCTTAACAATTAGGATATTACAACTTCTCCCAACAATCCAAAAGTAAATAAACCCAGTCTTACATGAGGCCTGGCAGACACTGATCACTCCAGCTACAGGACTACCACCCCAGCAGCAAGGCAGCAGCAGCAATCAGTGGGGTCTGTCTCCCCAATCTCTATTTCCTGCTGAGGGTGACACACTCACACAAAATGCTTCCAGTACAGCTCTACATAATTTGGGCCCACTGCAGAGAAAACACTGGAGAAAATGTCCAAGAACCAGGCTGCCTGCTCTGTTACAGACTTCCTTGTGAGTGCACCCAAGTCCATATTCAGGACCCATTTTCAGAAATAGCCGCACGCCACATGTTCTAGGGACAGGGGCTGTTTCTGCTCTCTAATATCCTTTAAGACCTTTAGGTCAAAAGCAGGAAGAGTCAAGGTGCCAAATTCACTAAGGAAAATATCATCCTATCAATTTCCCACTGCCCGATGTGCAAACACTCCTGCCACCCAAGCCAGCACAAAAAACAGGACTAAGGACATCACCAGCACATCTTCTGGAAGTCATCAGCAAGAGTGCTGGGGAGAAACTGCACATGCTGCTGAGCCTTTCATAAGCAGAAATGCGTCTCGAAGAGTTTGTTTCAGGGGTTTGACTTTTGCCTGCAATGGTCAGCAAAGACTTGGCACAGTGACTTGACAACCTGGTTTGAGAACCACTTCTCTTCCTGATGAATCAAAGTTGGAAAAAAGTTTGGTGGGGTTTTTTTTTGTCCACTTTGTTTTTTGCATAGGCCAACTACACAATCCATTTTTTGTATTCAGCTTAAGAAGAAAAGTCCTTCTGACCTTTCTCCTAACTTGAAGGGACAGAAGGAGAAAATATACCTATATAAGACAGTTAAAGCTCAAACCCACAGATTTATCTGTTGATCATCTCATTCAGCTCTGAGTTACAGCAGGCAGCTTCTGGTTTATTATCAATATTTAATCAGCATTTAACTCTGACAAGCACTAAGATTTGAAATTTTAAACTAAGTACAACTTTGCTAAAGCTTTTGTGTTGATTTTTGTGCCGTTAAAGGTTTTCTAAAGGATTCTATCTTTGCTATCTTAAAAGTCTACATGTGCCTTTTGTTATCAATAATGCACAATTTTAGTAGCATGTTTTGTAGTTTTCAATTTTTCAGCATGCAAGCTATCCCTGATTTACAATGCTCATTGAATGCTGTTTGATTATTGAAAATGCTTTTACTACATTTAAACAAATGACTGCTCCTGGAAAACTAACACTATTGTCCATAATTCTGTAAAAATACATTTCCCCTCCCTTCTCCCCAAATCAAATATTTCGAATTCTTACTTTGAGGAAAAACTGGCATGTAATTAGGCATTATGCTTAACAGTGCTAAATAAAGGAGAACGTAAACATCTTAATTCTAAAGGTTTAACCATCAAAGCCCCTTGCTGTATCTCTTCTGTTACTTGTGCTTCTGTTCAGAGCTCCTTGGAGCTCACAGAAAAAAAAAAAAAAAAAGAAAACAAAACATGCAGAATAAAAATCTATTTTGCCAGCTCTGAGCTGCCTCCCACCCTGCCTGCCCGAGGCCAGGCTCGCACGCAGGGCTGGGATGCCCAGGGCGACGCGGCTGCTCCTCAAGGAGTAGAGTCCTGCTCTGCAACTGCTCTGAGCGGCTTAACCGCTAACTCAGGAGATGGGATTTCACCTGAAATTAAGCTATCAAGCAATTGAGCTCAAACTCAATCAACCAAACCCTTAACCTTCCCTGTTTCAGTGGCACTGCTCTAATTAGGACTCTATCACTAGTTCCATTACTATCTCCTGTCCTCATGGTTTATTATCTCGGCGGTTTCAATTCTCGCCCAGTTTAAATTTGACATCCAGTTTCATGGACCACATATCATTCATTACGACTTTATTTTATGAAATATGTTGCAAGATTATGGACTGATCCTACAATAAATAGGTTTTCATTGAAAACTGCACCCCTCACTGCAGCAGAAGCAGGACAGAGCCAAACCTCTGAGAAACCAGTCCTGACATTAAAGGACACGTTGAACAACTTGTTTTCCATTAAATTTTAAGTTTTACTGAGCAGTTGGAAAACATATCCTTGTACACAGATCCACCTGCACGCACCACGGCTGCCCCATGGTTCTCCAGTCCTCACTGTCTTCCCACTGAGCCTGGATCAGCTTCCAGGAAACAGAGTTTGGCTGAACTCTGCTTACCAGCTCTGCTCAGGAGTGGGAATCAATAACCCACGATACACAGGAGGTCAGACTGAAAAATCTAATGGTCTTTTCCAGTGATATATTCTGTGAATCACCCAAACTGCTTTCTGCTGAAGGATGAGTGACAGAGGGGATGTGTGCCTGAGTGGTGCACTGATGGCAGTAGCACAAAATAGATCTGCTTTTGGAGACACAGCCTACAAGCTTCAGGTGAGTCTGAAGGTAGTGTCCTGCATTTAACACCACCAAAATTCCTAATTTTCCTGGGTCACATAGGGCACAGCCACACATGAACCAGGAACAAGAAGCCCATTAATTGAGGCCCTCTGATGCACCTGGGACTTCAAATGCTTCCCTTCTTCACAAAAACTCAAAGGAGGAGCAACACTGCAGAGCAAGGAACCACTGTCTTCTTAAAACTGCAGGATCTGCTTCTTCTCTGATAGCTGAAATACATCTAATACTTCATGGGCTCCACCATAAAAAAGGACAAAACAAAACCAAACCAGTAATATTCAAATCTTGAAGAAAGGCATATATCATATAGCTGACACACACCACTTGCATGGCCAAGGATTACAATAGTCACTTGAACTTCATGAATTTCATCCTAACTAAATAGATATTTTTGGCAACAAAGAACTGAAAAAAAAAAATCCCAGATCATCCTCAGATCTATTTTAATTTAAAACAGAAGAGAACAGGGACATTTTTTCCCCCTTCAAGTACATTTTAATAAAATTTAAAATAAAAATAGCTCTAATTCACTCCAATGCATTTAGTCATTCTGTAAAATTCTAAGTTTAAAATGAAATCACCATTTTATATTCAAACAAGGTCAAGAGAACAGCACTAACGAGCACTGACATCACAGCGAACAGCAGCCACTGCTCAGCGCTTACATCAGTGTTGCTTGTTGCTATGGTGCTTAACCGACTATTAATTTCTGAAAGAAGGTGATTATAAAGCAGCCATATGAACCTCAGTCAGATGACACCCTTCAGTACCAAACACTGATCTGCGTTACTCTTCTCTTCTGCAAGTTAATTTTGTGAATCACCACTTTTGTGATGTTAATATTCCTTCCCAACTTGAAACTTTGGACCAGAAGAGAGGCAAGGAGTTAATTTAGAAGCAAGGGACTTTCACGCTGCTTTAAATAAAAATCATTTTGCAGAGAGTGATATTTCTTTCCTTTTTGCTGCGCTCCAAAAGACTAAAAAGCATGTGTTTTAACTTTTGCAGTGATAATAAGCAATCAAATTAACAGCTATATTTTGCTCTCCTGCTCTGCTCGACGTGCTGCTGTAAATCCAGGAGTGTCTCAGCCTAGGATGAAGTAGCACTGGAGCTGACTTGACCACTCCCCAGGGATTTGCCTCAGTGAGGGGACCTTGCCACGGGCTGTGCCGCTGCATCTCCCAGCCCAGCATCCATGGACCACGAAGCAGCCACAAAGACCAGCCAGAGCAGGGGCTTCCTGTTCCCACACAGGCTCTGCCCAGTTACCAAACAGCCTTCTCAGAACGTGGCTGAAAGCCAAAAAGTGCATCATTTTGGCCTCACTCCTTAAATGAACCTAGACACCCAAACCACTGGCTTCCCGGGCAAAATTTGGGTTTTAAGGCACAACATTTACTCCAAAAGCTCCAAGCCCAATGCCACAAACTTTATCCCTGTTGCCAGAAAAGCCTTTACTTGTGCAACTAAGGTACGGTCTGGGGTTTGCAGGATCAGATCCTTTGTTCAGACATACCTCAAAAATTGTGTGAAAAACAGTGTATTTGTATTTACCTTCTTCAGTTGCTCCTGTAAAGCAATCTTCAGTTACAGCCACCCAAAAAGGTCACTCTTCTTACCCTGCAGAGAAAGGCAGTAACACACGTGACTCTGGGTCAGTGTCAGCAGCAACACCCAAAGCATTTTCATTGGCACCACATTTGCAAGTACAAACACAAATAAAGCAACAAATGGATCTAATCGTGTTTAATGGTGAATGACTTTCAGAGAGAGTTAATAAAAACAATCAAGTCACAGGACTGCTGCTTATCAGTACCAGCTAGTGTGAGGTTCTTCAGTTCAGCACAAACAACTTGGTCTTTGGGAGGAGAAAAAGAGAAGCAAAAAACCCCATGGAGATGAGACATCTTTGTTCTCTCACATAAACTTTCTTAATCTTGATGTCTATCAATCTATTTTCAGTTTGAATAATAAATGAGTTCAGTTCTTTGTTTCAGAAATCTGACTATTGTCTGCACGGGTTCTCCTTACTTAAAGCATTTTAAGACCATTTGTAACCGCTGCTATTTTATCTCCTGGATCCTTTCTTTTTTCTCATCCTTTTCCATAGAGACACGGTCCTAGATGAGATTTTAGAACTAGCTTCATCTTCCTAATTCAGAAAGTTGTTTACTGTCTTGGGATATCTTCTCATTAAGCATTACCAAGAGCACGCCAAGCACGCCAAGGTGGTGAGAGCAGTGGGTATTAAAAGGAGGAATAATTAAAATGTATCTTTATAAAAAGTAGGAGGCAGAAAACAGCACGTGTAGGTTTTTTTTACCCTGTATATTACTGCATCTTGTGTACTCTCTCTTATGCAAAAGAGTATGTAATCTTTTAAGAAACATGACAATCTGCCACTTTCTGTTCATGTAATTGGGATCAACATATGGTACAAGAGAAAAGAAAAACATTTGTTTATTAATTTAGATCAAGTTACTAACTCTACAAACCACTAACAGCATTCAGAATTAATTCCACATCAATTGACCAAATACCTTAACAGAGTAAAATTATAACATAATTTCACTGAAATGTTGATCTTCTGCTGCAGGGTTACAAAGTAATATGTAATATAGACAGAAAGAAATATGTGATAATTTGGTGACACAGATGACTTCATACGAAACGGAAAGTCAGTGACATGTGGATGTGTAAGACAGAGCTACGTGAAACTCCATTTCATAAAATTCACACAGTGATGTGGAGTTTTGGGGGTGTTTGTGAAACTCACCAAATGGTAAGTTGTGCTATTTACATCACTAGGTGAAGCCTTTTACTGAAGCTGTAAAATACCAACCTCTGGGAAAAATCAGAATTTTCACTAAGTTGTTTCAAAAGAATATGAACTCATTTGCCATTTATTTTGGAAGAAAAAAATGTTTTCACAATGAGAATGAGGCATTACTTCTTTGCCATTGAAACCTGATTATTTTTAGTTGGGAGAAAAAAGGTTACCTTGAGATGAAATGAATATTGATTTTATCTGTTGCTCACTGGAACTTTATTTCATTTTTATTTTTAATGTTTTGAGTGAGAAGCTCTTCACAGTTCTTGTAGTGCAGTACCAGAACGTCAGGGGCCAAAATTTGTATGTTTGCTGTACAGGACACCCTGTGTGCTTGGCTGAGGTACACATATAAGACATTCCTGATTCTGCACTGTAAAGGACATAACACTACTCCATCACAATAGGTCAGGGCTCACCTTCCTGAGAGTATGTAAAACAATACATCTTTTATGTAAAATACATGACCTCCGACATGTGATGTGCTCTTAGATTAGCAACAATAAAGGCTTTTATCCTGCTTTGCTGCAGGGGTTATCTTGGGTTTGACACTTTAAACCTCTTTTCATATTTATCTGTTTTATAAATTTTCTGGGTATTTGGCAGTCAGATCCTTATTTTGGCAGTATTTTGGCAAGCAGACTTCATTTCTACCCTGAGTCTTCATGATAGCGAATAAACCATCTTAAAACATACTTTTTAAGGAAGCTGCTGAAAATTACATGTTTGCATAAAATGTGCATTCAGTATCTCTTTGGGCAATGCTGAAAAAGGCAGGTATCATTTTCTAAACAAATTTGTCACGCACAAACCAGACACACTCCAAGGAAATCCAGCCCAACAATCAGCTGGTGGGATACCAACAAGGTCTACAGAGGGCTGAGGAGGACTCAGCTCTCCTCACAGATTACTCCCTGATTGAAATTCAGATTGCTTTAATTTCTGGTTATCAAACTCTTGTTATATGTTACCTGGCTTTCAAAAATATGGATAATGTACCATTAAAGCTAAAATGAGCAGCAGAAACAGCTGTTCCCACCTGTGAAAATTTCTCATTAATAGTCTAAAAGTTGAGTATCTCAAAACACAGAAACACAAATACAGACTTTCCTCCTGAAAATGTTTATATGGGTGAGCAAGTTGATGTAGGCAACACACATTCCTTCCATCATGCTGTCTTTAAGATAAACACGAAGTACCATCAACACTGTAAATGTGTGTGTGGAGCAAACAAAGAAAAAATCCCATCCTACCAAAGCAAGACATTTCGCTACACTCATATTTTCCCCCCAAGGAGATGATTAAAATAGAAAACCAAACCACAAACAAAAATCCACTTTGCAAGCAAGCAGCAGTGGTGCTGCTGCCTCACAAGCAGAGAGGTCTCCAAGCACCCTCAATGCCACCTCCAAGGCTCAACTGACTCCACACAGGAGGAACAGTCCAAGCAAAACTCAGTGCCCTGCACAGATTTTACCAGATATTCCTGAAAACATCAGGTTTGTTCCCCAAGTGCCTCAGTTTACCCACCAGCGAGATGGGTAATTGTAACATAATTTGAAATCCTGGGATAGATACTTTTTAAAACAAGTGTTTTCGGCAGGATTTTGGAAAGACAACAATACTCTTAACAAGATCATGACCTGAGCCAGTGCCATAACCTCTCCCAACAGAAAGCCCCACTGCTGTCCTGGATCAGCTCCTTGCTATTTACCTGGTACCTAGGGACCAGGCCAAGATCAGAGGCTTTGCCATTACACCTGCTCTAGGGCTGGACCTTGTAACTCTTCTGATCCCACAACATTTATTTGATTTAGTGATCTCCTCCTTCAGGGCAGCGAGGTCATTCCAGGGAGGCTGCAGGATGGACCCCTAACTCCAAGGGATCACTGCAAAGCCAAATTTAACCAATAATACAGAGAATACACAGAAGCACAGACCATTGCAGAATGAAAGTCTACTTAAAACTTCAACATTTTTACTAATATCTAAATGAGAACAGCCTCGGGTATAGCCAAAAATAGATTAACAAGGACCTTGATCCCACACAAACTGGCTCTGAGTAATTTTACACAGGAAAGTAGAACACCAGTTGAGCTGCTCCTCTGCTCAGAATTACGCATGTACATTTTTTTGTCAGTGTCCCAGCCCTGAGGAGCCTACAATTTATTACAGGAAACCTAAAGCAGCAAAGGAATCTCCCCTTCACTACCTAGAAAGCACACTTTTATAAAAAAGAAAAGAGAAAAAAAAAAAAACAAAAAACAGACACATGCACCTGATAGTACAAAAAAATTGGTTTGAAATTAGAATTTGATTTTTCTTATATAAGACCAGCTGAAATGTATTTAATGTGTCTGATTAAAATATTTACTAAAAAGCTTCCTGAAAGTTTTAAAATACCAAAACCTGATCACCAAAATAAGCACTTCTGTGCAGTAATTTCTTCTAAATAAAGTGATCTATAACCACCTAATATAGCTGTTGCTTTCCCCTCAAAACTCCCTGAGTCACATTCAACTGCACACAGGCTGAACTATGAAATATGTCCTACTATTCTCATAATCACTATTTTCTTGTCCTATGCAGGAAAAGATGCAGTCTGTGATTTTATCAACTGTATATTTGTAAGAGAAAAACACAAATGTTTTTTATTTGGTATTTTGCTAATTCTGAAAACACAGGATGTACACTGATTGTAGAGAAGCACATCTGGTACCAGGCAGACTCGTGGGCCAGTCCTGCACACAGGTTACTTTCCTCGCCCAGTGCACTCAGCTGGGTTACTTGCACTAACACACACAGATCATGTGTAGAACTGCTTGGAGGACAGTCGGTAGTTGTCTCTTCAGTTTTGTTATACCTATTTTATTTTTTAAAGAGCTATCTAAGCAACCTGAAAAAATATATTAAACTAAATACTTCAAATAATCTGGGAGAGAAATATTTTTTCTGACCACGGTCAAGGTGGCCACTTTTTATTGTGCAGCATATATTAAATCTCAGGAGGCATGGCACAGGAGATTTTCTATACCAGGAGTCATTACCACCTCCTCAGAAAGTGAAATGCAGGTGAACAGTAAAACTGTCAGAGACTAAGTGCACTTCTTCCACCTCGCTTTGAAGAGGGGGAAGTGGATTTGGTACAGGCCAAAACACAGGGATATCAATGCTCGCTACCTTGCTGCTTCTCAGTGGAAGGAGGGAGCAAATCATACTGTATTTTCATTTCAGTCATTAGCAGGCTGTTCAGAATCTCGGGCTGGTGCTTATTATTTATTCTAAGCAGAAATAAAATAAAATAAAAATAAATAGCAGCACGAGGACAAAGCTATGCACGGCACATTTGCTCTTTCAAAATAATATTACCTTTCAAGTCCACCGTAACCTTGGAAAAGAGTAACTCGGTGCAAGCCAAATCTACAAAACTAATCACGATCCGTTCCTCCCCCGCTTTTTAACAGCTCTTACAGGGAACACACGCGTACAGTTCGCAGGCAAGTTGGGAACAGCTCGCTTCCAACACGGGATCTGCACCGCGCTCGCTCAGTCCCGCATCTCTGACTGATGGATGCCTCGTCTGCCTCTCGAGTGTGACAGCGCTGGCCCTCAGCGCATCCATCCCAGGTGCAGGGACCGCGCTCCCTGGAGCCACCCAGCCTGCCAGGTGAGGAGAGGCCATCCCCGAGGCAGAGCCCATCTCCCCCAGCCGGCTCCCACCTCCCCAGCCAGGGGCCACCATCTCCCGGAGCCAGAGCCAGCCATCAAACGCCGCCGCCTGGCTCCTATCGCCAGATCTTCCCCGTTTCTTAAAGTAACTCCCCGTGCCTCGGTGCCAGCCTTAACCATTCTGTGCCTGTGCTGCAACTCTCCTCCCGGAGCTCGAGCCCCGCCGGGGCGGCCGGCGCAGCGCTGCCCGCTCCGAGGGCGGCCGCGGGCACCGGGGCCGGGACCCTCCCCGGGCCTCGGGCAGGGCTGGAGCTTCCCAAAACGCCACTTTGCACACACCCACGCGGAGCCACGGGGCCACCTTTCCCCCCTGTGCCGTGCCCCCGGCGCTGCTCGGGGGCACTGCCCCGCCACGGCCCCCCCGCCACCCCCGTCCCGTCCCTTACCTGGCAGGCGAGTGACACTCCTGGTCGTGGTCATGTGAAAATATTTTCGAGGTATCCTTTAACAGTCTTTAAATATTGAAGCCTAAAAACAATATTTGCTGTTTTACCTTTTGAAGCTTTAACAAAAGCTTTGTTTTAGCATTTACCTCGGTGTGCAATAAGAGTTAATAATCAAATCCGTCCCAACCCCCACAAATGTTAAACAAAAAGATAAAAGAAATGCAAATAGCTATTGTCATGGAAAGTTAAAGTACCTGTCTGTATTTTTAAGTGAAAACTATTATCTCTATCAATCAAAATTTAAGAATACAATAGCACTAATCACACGAGGTGCTTTGACTGAGGTACTTTTCCTCATGAAAAGTTTTTTTTTTTTTTTTTAACTGGTGCATAAAAGTAATACACTTACAATTAGACACGGTATTTGTAATTTTGTTATTAAAAAACCTCAGCAGTCTTATTGTTAATAAATGCCTCTGAGTCTGTAGGCTGATTCGTACCCAAGAAGACCAAAGTCCCTACATATTTTAATAAGGTTGATGAAATTTTATTCAGATTCTCACACTTTCCAACATGTGGTGGAACAGCACACTCTTCTGTTTGAGAGGAGTTACTCAAACGAAGGAAATAGTTAATTGGGAACCAAAACTACTACTTCTGGCCTCGCTGCACATTTTCCACATTTCTCCAAGCGCTGTCTGTGCTTCAACCCTCAGCCTCCAAGACGTGCCCTTTGTCGTCTTTTCTTTAATTTTTGATGCCAATTCCCTCCCGTCGGACCCCGACGCTCTCCCAGCCCGGCACACATTACGTACACACTGTGTACATTGTGCAGGCACACCGCACGGATTCTCTCCAAAGTCATTTTTAAAACTAATTTGTCCAGACGGAATCAGAAACCGAGCTGCGCAGTTAATAAGTGCAGGAGCGAGCGACAGTAATTATGCCTGTACTAAAAGAAAGAGCCCAAGATTAAAATACCTATAAGTAAATAGTTGAGGCAGGATGCCATTATGCAAACTCCGCTCTCGGGGAGGGATGTCTCCCACACTGAGGAGCAATAGGACTGTCATTTTTTCCCCCTGCAATATCAGGTTTCCTACTCCACAGCTCTGGTACTCTGCATCATGGCTAACATCTCTAGTGTGCTATTAATATCAATGAAGAGACGATTCAATTTCCACATAAGAAAAACCTCCCTATTACAGCGCAGACATTCGAGTGAGGACCCTTGCAAAGGAAACAATAAAGACCAGAGGGTTGCTTTTTTTTCCTTCCCCCCTCCTCCTCCCCTTTTTTTTTTTTTTTTTTGCTGCTTCTTTTGCAGTTCTGCGTTGCTCACTGTTTGAAAGCTTTTAGCTAACAATGGAAGCATTATCTTCAGGACAGTTACAAAACAGGATTTGTTAGTACAAAGAATAATAATACTGAACTCATTCCCCCCCCCTCCACTTCCCCGCCCCACAAATACCTGCCTATTGCAATATGGCATTTAGTACTTGATTCAGAAGTATATTCCAGAAACACCTGTATTCTTGATCTAATTCCCTGCAACAAACTCCCTCAGTGGACCAGTTTTTCTCAAGGAGGTTTGGACAACTACAAACAAACAAACAATTTGTGCATTTATAAAATGGAACAGAAAAAAAAAAGTATCTTATTCTACCGAGTGCAAACTTACCCATTAATGAGGAAGAAAAAGGCTTAGAGCTGCACAGTAATTCCCAACCAACTGCAGAAAGTTGAGAGTTTGAAAACACTAAAGCACTTTTGACTATCCAGCTTTTCTGTGCTTCAACACTGGCTGCAGTGTAAGGAAGGACTGAAGGTATGTGGTCTAAACACAACAAAAGCCACTGCCTTACTCTAGATTAAATATGCAGGAAGAGGCCCCTTTGCATAAACACAAACACTCAGCAAATGAGTAACTGGCTCAAATCAGACGCCTGCTGTGCATTCTACCTGTCCTGATCTCTGACAAGCTACACAGCTTGTTTAAGGGGATAGGAGCTGCAAAACCAAACCAAATCATAGCGCTAAATGCTCTGCTCCTCTGACAGTAAATAACAACAGCACCAACAACTCCACGCCAAACATTCATTTCTAATCTAAGCATTGCTCTGGCACAGAGCTGAATCGTGTGCTGTGCCCACTTTGGCTCAGCCACCCATCTCACCAGAGCAGAAGAAACACAACCAAACACCACCTGTAAAATTAATTTTCATTAACTGTACTGAAATCCAATACATTCCTGGCTCGGCCTTTTCTTAACAGGGATTTAAAATTCATACAGAGACTTTTGGTTGAGTTGACAGATTAAACCTGCATTTGCTTTTACTGCCCCTGTTTTGTTTACTATATAAAAGACATTTCAGACATAGACTTATTTTAGCTATTATGAATCACCACATAACGCACACCTATTTACTAGTTTATTTGGGGAAAAGGAAGACATTTCTGAAGTGTTCCTTAAAAACATTATTTTCAAAATATTGCTCTCATGAAACGACCCCTCCAAACTATATTTACTTCAAAAAACAACTAAATTAGAGACTGTGATAACCACCAAACACATCTAAACATTTATTATTGTAATTGAATATACATAATTATATACTGTGATTTACTCTTCCTTCTAGAGAAATAAATTATTTTTCAGTCTCGTTTCTCCTTCCAGTCCAGAAATAGAACGAAGCAGCATGATTTTAAAGCAATTGGAATTCACCAGTGTCCCTTCCTAACTTAAGGAGTCAAATCACATTGACCTTTTATTGTAAGTCCTAGCTACATGTTGGTTTTGGTAATTTAATTATTTTTTAATAACTTGCAGTATTAAATGATTGCCATTGAAACACAAATAAGATTATGCTCCTCTGCCTTACTCTCTGGTGCTCCAGACTACAGCGTAACATGGACGACATGACTGCGTCCGGCCCCGAAATTTCATTCTGAAAGAGCACTTAAACACAGGCAGACACAGGAAAATTCAGCCTTTAAAAGATGCAACACACATTTACTGGATTCTCAAGCATGTGTCACAGATTATTTCAAAGGATACTGGATATAACTCACAGTTTTAATGGGGATCAAGCGTGTTCACTTCCACTGAGCACTCGTACGGGATGGAGGGACTTTTTACTTTTTCTTGGATAAACACACCAGGTTAAAGCACAAAAACATTGATAATGTGAGCTAGTCAAGCCTAACAGGATAAAAATCCTCCAGGAAAGAATCCTGCGAGAAATTTTAGAGCCTCTGTGTTGTTCACCATTTTTGCATTGAAATGACCTTCCAAATAAGGTGTCAGATAATACAGTTCACATAGATGATACCGATCTAACCTTGATGCAAATAAACCATAGAACAAAATTTAATCAGTATATCACTGTGTAAAAGCCTTTGTCCATCCCAATGGAGCTTCTAATGACTGTTTTGGCAGTTCTGGCTGGTAGTTATGCCTCCCTGCTCATATATATCTCATACTGGTTGAGCAAGCTAATGGAACTGCTGTTAGTGGAATCCAATATTAATATCCTGCATCGTGCAAAACTGGATGCAACAGAATATATTACACAATTACAGGTAGTATCTAATTCCATAGGTATTAGATACTGGTCTCTAAATTAATATTTGAATAGAGAAAGTGATATAAATACTACATTTCAGGTAAGATATCTATGAACTCTGGATCTGCCACTCTTCCTGCTGTAAGCCTCCTCTACACTCACACAGCACAGACACAGGACCCTGACAAAAACTGGCAGGCAAGCTTTAGACGCTGAGTGACACATACTGATGCATAGAGTCAAAGATGTCATCTTCATACAAGCTCCACTAGTTATGAGCTTGAGAGAAAAATGAAACAAAAAAAAAACCAAACCCAAAATAAAACAAACAACCAAAAAAAAATAAAAAAAAGCAGGAGGGGAGAGTGGAGCAAGACCTCCAGAAAATAAACAGGGTGTACAGTTTCAAAGGCTACAGACACAGACATTTCATTGTTCAAGCCAATTATCAGTGGAAAATAATAACAACAGATGGATTCAGAGTCACTGACTTTTCATATGCACTTCATCTCTGCACAACAGATGATGAAATGCGAGAGCTATCTCGGAAAGGCAAAACATCTTTCAGTAAAAGAACTCTATACTCCAGATGGGGACCTTCTAAGGCAGCTGATTATCTTCTTATAATGTTGTAAGATAGACTTACTAAAACATTTCCAGAACTGATCAGATCGGATGAGCACAATGGCAGCATTATGAGGAATACGTTGCTCCAGTCTCACACTTGTGACTGGACTACTCAGAGACTTCAGTGGGGTCAGAGCTGCCCATCCCCATTTCCACATCAAGTACTGGTTCTAAAAAATGGGCCCAAAGCTGCTGCTCCCAGTCTGGGCAAAACGCGGGGCTCAGCTTTTTGTGGAAAGGGGATGCAGACATGGGGCCACAGAATCAGTGTCAGCATGCATTGGTCCCCAATAAAAATCCCACCACCACGAGTAAGGTGAGCCCCCTCACCTTCTGCAAACACATATTTCACACAGGGACACAGGGGGTACACAGGCAGAGGACAAAACATGTTTACGAGCAGGACTGTTTCCACTATAATTGCCAGATGTAGAGGGAACTATCATCCAGGAGCCTACAGCAATTTAAGCTGGGAGTAACCTCATCCAAGTCAATGGAGTTACATACCCACAAAAGCTGGTGCGAGGCACAAGAAAGACATAAATTCTTTCTTACAAACCCTTTACAAAACCCCATCTTTTTATGGGAAATAAAAAATTGCTTTCAAAGGGAAATAACAAACACATGTAAATTTTGGTGGTTCCGGTGATAAGCAGTTCCAACAAATGTCACAAACACCTACCTAGCACAACCTTCTCCCACTCAACCTGAATACCACAAAGTATGTGTTTTTGATCACATGAATCAGGTACGCCACAATCTCAAAACTTAAAATAAAAAACGAGTAGTGGAAAAATTAGCTCATTAATCTTTAAGACAACATTTCTTTAATGGAAGAATACTACATAAGTAGCACATTAAACTGAACTGGTTGCCATTTCCACAGTTTCTTCTTCAAAACACCGCAAGGAAAATCTAAAAAACGGCACACTCTGTAAATCAATACTGCACACCGAGGGGGAGCGATACACAACACACACACACTCTGAACTTGCACCTACTGCTAATTTATTTCACAAGTTACAAAATATTTCTGAAGTAGGGGGCTGTTGGCTTCGCAAACGTGAAGGAAGATATGAGTTTGCGGGCACAGCGTTTCCCAAACTCTTTGTGATCTACTTTGTCAAAAGTAAATTCACAGGGGAACATACGAGCAAAGAGTAAATTTTGCCCAGGGCAAAATTCTGCAACTGCTTTAAGAAGCAAACAAGAACACAAAAGATGTGTAATACAACCATCTGGCTCTACTCATGCTATATCAATAATCCCCAAAATTTATCCCCACCCCCTTAATCAACCCACACTGATGCCACAAAACCAAATGGCATCACTTATGCTTCCTGCCCATCACATTTTGAAATGATATTTAATATGCATACAGTACATATTTGCATGTTAATCAATTTCTTTAAGAAAAAAATATTTTTGCTTCTTTAGCTATTAGTTCTGCTTTTTTCTACTTATTCACACTGGGATCTCTAAAACCACCAAGAAAGTCCTTGTGGTAAAGATACTCTCATATCAACACGGCATCTCAGGTATCAGGATAACGTACCGGTCAAAATTTCAATCTCTTCTTCTCTCTAGTTTTGTGTCACAGTGTGAAAATAGCAGAGGGTGAATAATAACGTGCCAGCAAAATTAGCTGTTCAAGAAACACGGGTAAGCGATCCATTTTGAACTCGAGGTTGGATGCATTTCTAAGCATTACCCAATTTGGGATGCAGGGAAGGAGTGACAGAGAGAAAGCGGGGTATCCTATGTGTCTTTTATTTTCAAGATTTGCACGAATTTTTCAGGCTTCCCCCATCCAGGAGCCAGCTTGCTCACAAAAGAGGAAAAGGGAAACTCCTGGCCACAGATGGAGGACGAGCCTCCGACATGCTTTGGCTGAGTGCTGTTCTCACTTCCCACCCCAATCCTGCAGTGGAAGACCACCTCAGGACAGACAGACAGGAAGCCATTCATGCAGAGTATCCAAAAGGGTGGCTCCACGATTGTTTGGGGGAGGGATTGTTTTCTTGAGGCAAAATCACCCTCGTAACCATCATGATTCATACCGCGAGCGCACAACGTGAAACCGGTACCAAAAACAACACTACAAAGTCAGTCTCTCTCTGGCGCTTCACCGACTGACGGCCACGGCCTCGGGGGCTGACTCAGAGCTCTTCTTCTTAATCGACTTTTCTGCAATAACATACCCCAGCCCGAGCCCTGCCTCTCCCTGTGGCTGGCAGGCACACTCCCCGTGGCTGGTGCTGCCCGGGGGACACGGCACGGCGGGGTCGGTGCCCCACGGCCCCGCTGCAACACGAACAGATGGCTGTTGCACAGGAGAGCAGGAGAAATACAAGCCCTGAGCACTCATGGCATAGGTGGAAATGTTTTGCAGTTATTTTCTTTGGAAATAAGCATACATATAGCAGTTATGTCTGCTCCCTCATCCAGACTACCAACCTGAGATCACAAACACTATGTTAATTTTTTTTTTTTTAATCCACTTTTGGATTGCTTCTGCTGTTTCTACGGCTTGACTTGTACAGCCTCTTTGTAAGAATTGAAAACAGTCTCCCACAAACACAGGAATGGGCAAATGGTTTAGAGAGCTAATCCACACCTGGGCTACGTAAAAGGGGCTCATATTTTCCAAACAGAAACACAACCCCTTTTATATATGAACCAGATTTGGATCCAAATGCTAAACCCTTCACCACATCCTACGTGGGGCTCTGCAATGGTCATGGGGAGCAGTGGTGGGTGGTGGCTGCGCTGATGGCAGCCACGGACAAGGAGTCACCGTGCCCTTGGACTTGGATGCGAAGGGCAGACCCATCCTTGGTTACACCACCATGGTGAAGGCAGGGTAATCCCCATCCTGCACACGCCTCTTACAGAAGAATCTGGCCCTGTCTCGTTACTCTTGTTAGAAAAATGAAGGCTGTGACAAAAAATAGCTGAGAACTACATCTTGCCGATGCCAAAATACAATAATAACATGTTCAAAGATTTAATTTAGAAGACTACAAAGTCTAGCTCATACATCATAACACCTTGAAATAACACTTTAAGGTCAAATCCTGTGCATTTTTGGAAACCACCAAAACATAATGAAGTTTTACTTAAACACAGCATTTACATTTATAACGCATTTCAGATTCTTCAAGTAAGCTAGACCACATGCTAGGAAAATGTACTTCCCACAACATACAAATTAAGTCATGTACAGCCTTCCCTCCGCAGGCTGAACAGCCACCGGCACAAATGGAAGTCCTGTGTATGGATCAAAGGCAGCATGTGGACCTCAGAACATGATTTTTTATATTTTGTTTTTAATTGGCAAAACATCAAATCCCACTAGTAGTTTATTTTTGTTGCCTTCCTTGCCCCTTTTCTACCTCTCCCACTTATTTCACAACGGAACATTTTTAAACCACCAGAAGTCTTTGTGGCAAAGATGATGTCATACTGACACAAGATCAGGTGTGAGGTATGGTATGAATAAATACTTATCCGCAAACACATTTAATTTTCATTGGTTGGGCATCAAGAGACAAAGAAGTTCTTATGCAGACATATTAGCTGAGGATTTCATTTCAAATGGTCTGCATTTAAAAGAGCAGAACAACATATAGTGCAATCCTAGAAGGAAAAAAAAAAAACAACCCAAAACTCCTTGTACCTTCCTTCTTATTTTTGGGAAAGCAATGCACAGTTCTGCTCTTCACAGTAATAAATATACAGTGCTTGATTACTTTGCCTTTTAAGTCACCGATACCATACAGGACAATTGTCCTTTATGCACTGGCAATAAAAGTTCTCCCTATGAAAATACATATGTATTTTAGAGTAATCAAGCAGGAACTAATTTTGTACTTTTTCACAAGTAGCCATTTACTTTGGCACCGAATGGTAATGTGTAGCAGAGAACGCAGTATATGCTTTAACCCAAGAAAAATTAGACTTGAAAATTAATACACAGTGAAACACAAATTTAAAGCAGCTTTCTTGTGTTCTGACATAAGAATATAAAAATGACACGAGCAACTAAAGATTAGTTTACATACTTTTCAATCACAGCTGCCGCTCAGTAACCACAATACCTTTAAAATGACATTCCACCGAAACAGATACAGTGTGGCTGCAACAGCAGCAAGACACAGAAATTAAAAGGGCATTTTTTATTTACACACATCGTACAGCGCTGAGCCCCAGCACAATTACAATGGAAAGATTTTTAGCATGATTAATTTGGAAATAATCTAGTGATAAATAGAGTGCATTGCAAGTGATTCTGACGAGCAAATTTTTATCACCAGCCTTAGATGTCAAAACAGTTTCAGGGACAGAGAGAGAACGAGTCACATCTTCTTGGTTAATATTTAATTGGGTGCTAAAGATTCCTCCTAAGGACCTCTGAACCATCACTGACAGCCCCACAAGATGTCCCTGTCTGTGAAACAGATACCAACCCTTTCTATATAAACTAAAATAACATTAAATTTAATCAAACCATTCAATTAATAAATCACTTCAGTGGACATTGCAGCCCAAGCCCTGTTTAATTACATAATTTTAAAAATATTTGCACACTGCAACCACGAAGATTGGCTCCGAGGTTTCATAATACACACTTAACACTTGAGTTGGAGAACAAATTTATTTAATAAATGCAGAGCTAAGTACAATAATGCCACTCCACTCAAACTGCAAAAATCACGTAGCATCTCCTGCGAGAAAAAGCAAATAAACTTTTTCCCTATTTAAATGCATGTCCCCGCTATCACCAGCTCTGGCAGAAGCCACCTCCTTTCTGCCCTTGTCCCTGCAGTCAGTGGGGTGCCCAGGCCTGGCAAGGGGTGGCAGAGCTGGTGTACCCCCCGTGGCACAGAGCATCCCTCTGCTCCACCTTCACACGGACTCCCTGGCCTCCCTCCCTCCTTGCCCTCTGCCTCCATCCTTTCCTCCTCGCTTTTCCCTCTCTTTCTCCCCATGTTGCTCTTCTGCCCCTTATTCTCTGCTATTTACTGGTGTTCCAGCTCCCCCCTTCCCATCCTGAGCTCCTGCCCTGAGTTTCCTACACCTGTTCTCTCTCTCACTGCCGTCTGAGATAGCTGAGGTGAAAAAAGCTAGATGGGAAAAAACCCACAACAAACAGGACAGAGGGAAGAGGCTGGGGAGGAGAGCAGGGAAAGAAAACAGTTTAGTAAGGCCAAGCAGAACTACACGATTTCCAACAACAGCAAGAGATGCTCCAGGGCACTGGGATGAAAAATAAAAGCCATGGACCAAGTATATTACGTGAAGCACGTTTCAGGTTCTGGGATGGGTGTAACGCCTGTATTCGCAGAAAAACCCTGTGTATCCAAAGAAACCCACGTTACTGTGATACATAACTAGGTGTGACAACTTGGGAGAGGTTGAAATACATATGGACCAAGCGGTGGCCTTAAATGAAGGGGAAAAAAAGCAAAGCTAAGGGTTTGTCACAGCTTGGAGGCACAGCTGTGTGCACTCATACAGACTTTGCATTCATTCATATAGAGCACAGCTTTCAGGTCCTGTGGTTCCAGCACGATTTTTGGACGAAAGTTGAGGCTCAAAAATAAATAAGTCTATATTTGGCCTGCCCTGGATTCGAGACACTCTCAGTAGTACTTTGCATAGAAACAATCTAAATTAATACAGGTTAAGTTTTCGAGATTATAATATTCTTTACCAAGACAATGGATGCACCTCTAAAATTCACTGCCCTGACAAATAGTAGAGCTCTTGAAAGTCTGCTTGTATTAGTTTTATGGATCTATTCTACTGCTTAAATCAGGTCTCATTAAAATTACCATCCACACAAGTTCTCCCACTGGGAAATCTACATGCCAGAGCTACTCCAGTTCCGCAGGCAGTGCTCGGAGGGGGTTGCATATTGCAAAATAGCTGCGGACACGGCGGGGGGAGGACAGGGAGAAGAACAAGAGGACTTCAGGACAGCAAACAAGTGACTCCTTACCCTCCTCTGATTTTAACCACTGCAACTTTTGGTCAGGTGGTGCAATTGCATTCATGAAAAGAAATGCTACTGCCAGAAATGAAACCGGGGCAGGGTGGTGTAAAAAGTGCCCCTTGGAAAGCCAGATCCGGCCTCAGACATCCATTTTAGCGTTGGAATGGCAGGCTAAATATGCAAACATTGCACCTGACAACTTACACTAAAGCATATGATCTGCACACTGCCCCTCCAGTTTAATTTTTAATAGTAACAGTACTTAAATCTCAGCATTAATATATTAATGGTCAAATGAATACAATTAAAGGCATCTCTGTTTTCTTCAGTGCTAATGACCTGGAAGATCTTTCTCCCCTTCATA
The DNA here is from genome assembly GCA_013397795.1 of Orthonyx spaldingii. Taxonomy (NCBI): domain Eukaryota; kingdom Metazoa; phylum Chordata; class Aves; order Passeriformes; family Orthonychidae; genus Orthonyx; species Orthonyx spaldingii. The sequence goes on along the minus strand of VZTJ01002941.1, from coordinate 143,760 downwards.
TTTGCAGGGATTATTACAAATACATTCTGTAGCCATTGTTTTGGCAAAGAAGCAAAAACCTTTGCCTTTTAAATATAAAGTAACAGGAATAATGAATAATATATCTTCTGATTTTTGTTCTGCCATGATATATATATAATGATATATAAAATGTTCATTTATTATTATCACACATCCTAGGGAGCCGACATGCAAAATTACTTTTTTTTTTGTCTTATAAGGGTCATTCATCATACGGAACATCCTCCAAATAGGTAGTCCTAAAATCTCAATTTACAAAGACATTTTTTAAAGCTGAATTCTTCAAACAGGGCTACTCTCCTCATGGTTAAAATAAAAACTTTATGATATTAAAATAGCTGGATTTAAGGAGGTAGAAATGCTCTGCATTTTGTTTTAGAAGATCCTGCCTCAACAAATTAATTCCTGCCTATTATTTTTACCTAAATCCTGCCAAATTTATTAGTAACAAAAGCACTTTGTGACCCTCTTTAGGCCAAATTCAGAAAAGAAAAGCATTTACAAAAAGAGCATTAATTTTTATCATAGCATCTGTGATCTTTGGGTGGGGAAAGGAAACAACATAAAGAACGAAGTCTGTATATACAAACTATCAGTCAGATTTTAACATTTATGCAGAATAATGCAAAGCTTTATTTCTTTTTGATGTTAGCAGGCTTTTCCTTTTTTTTTGTTTTTTGCATTCCATTTTTCAATATGTAAAATGACAAAATGCAAAAAAACCAACAAAAACACGAAAATGTGCTTGTTAGGGCTGGCCTAGTTTTTTGAAACACGCACAAAAAGAAAACCCACTCATACGATCTTATTTTAATATGTAATAGAAGAATCTGGCAAACATTAGCCAGAATAAGTCTAGCCAGCGAATGCAGACTAACACACGAGTCTGCTGCTGCAAGGCAAAAGGGAAATTTGATCTTGTTCTTCCAACACAGGAGAACAACATCTTCCACCTGAAGAGCACCAGTGCAGGAGCCCAAGCAAACAGCAGCTCCTCGCTGCTCACACCAACACCTCACCTCCTTCTTGGTTGGCAATTTCCAAACAAACCCGTCTCAGCTGTCCCATCTCCAGTCTCTCCTCAAGTCAAGAGTAAATGAGTGTCTTCCCCCCAGAGCAATGGCTGTGCTCACTCCAGCACTGGCCATTGTCATCTTGGGGAGCAAGGCCCAGCAAAACCCCAAGCAGTGGCAGAATACTCTTTTTGCAAAATTTCTTCATGCCCAAAAATCTGCTCCAAGCCATGCAGCTTTGAAGCAGTACCCAGAGAAAGAGCCAGACATAAAACTACCTCCAGGGGAAAAGAAAAGAAATAAAGAGATAATCAAGAAAGAAAAAGGGAATGGGAGAGCTGGAGTCAGCACAGCTAAAGACTCCGATGAGGAGGGAGGTGGAGGCCAACTACAAAGCGCTTAATTATAAACCTAAAAATGTTCGAAAACCAATCTCACGCGAACAATTTGCGTATTTTGGGATTACCTGCAGATGAGGAAGGTTCAGCTTAATCAGCTATCTGTGCAAATGGATCCCCAACGTGCCAGAGCTGAACTCAGTGGACAATCCCATTAGAGTGGAAAGAGCACGTGAAACGCCCTTGAGAAACGTGGCTAATGCCACAAACACTGAGGAAACAACCGTTAATAAATTCTTCCATTTTCAAGCTTAGAAGGCAAAGGGCAAATGTTGAAAGAAGAGAAAGATGGGAAGAGCATGGCTGGGCTTTATAAGAAGTCCATTTCACGTGTGACATATTCCCGAGGCAGGTCTCACTCCTCAGATTAAAACCAGTATTTTAACCCATGAGAAAAAAGCCTCCCAAGAGGGAAAAAAATACATCTCTTCTTTAAGTCACCCAAACTTAAGATGTCCCTCCATCTTCCAGGATAGCAGACAACAGAAGAAAAGTCCGTAAATACAGAGAATATAGAGTCTTCCTAAAAAGAAAAATAGGGTAAAAACTATCTAAAAAAAAAAAAAGTGTGAATTCAGGTGTCAGAGGCATTCTGTAAAATGCAAGTTAGGACTTTCCCTTTTTGATCAACGCCATCCGACAGGACAGAAGCTGCTCCCACGTCCAACCATGTCATGCTGGAGATTCACTTGCTCTCTCGCTCTAGCTTGTATTTACCCAGGAAACACACTGCAGACCACTGTGTATGGAGAATGTCACTAGCAGAAATAAATTGGGGGTGGAGAATTCCCCAAACCCAGGTTACACGCTGAGACACACATGAGTTGGACAACTGCTGGAAGACCAGATCTCAACCTGCCACCTGTTAGGCACAGCCAACACCGGGCACTGCTGGGATGCAGGGTCAGGAGAAGGTCCCATGTGGTGGGACAGGACCTGAGGAGCTCTGCACTGCTGCCTTCACCAGCTGTAAGCAGCCACTCAGACTTCAAAGACCCACCAATGATACTGCAGGGCCCGATCCTATCAGCACGTTATCCATCCTTACCACTTAAAACACATTTGTCACCACTTCCAGGGGCCCTGGAGCATTCCAGCTGCTCCCCAAGGACCAGGCCTGGCTCCAGAGAGAACCCTGCACCAACTCCTCTCCTACCTGGGTCTGATCCAGGCGCTCACACAGTGCACTCGTACATTTTATTCTCTCTCTCCCCGAAGCTTTGGCAACTGAAATCTATTATGATATCAAAAGGTAGCTGACAACATAAAATGTATCCCGCTGAGTTGATGCCGCACGCTGCTAAATTTACAACAACATAAGTATCATAAAAATTATAAGAACTGCAAATTAACCACTGATTTTTTAGTTCAGTGACATAAATAACAGTAAAGATCTGGAAAACTTCCAAACATCTTTACAACTGTTTAATTTGTCAAAATCTATCAAGTGTATTTCAACCACAAACCTGCCCTCTGCAGTGCATTAGTTTTCACATACTTACGCTGGCATCAAAGGCAGCAAAAATAAAGCTTCTGTAATTACTGTATTCTGATGCACCTTTCCAGTCACGCTTTTATTTTCTGCTTTTCTTCCTCTGTACTTCTCTGTTGACACTGACAGTCAGCAATGTTTTAAAAACATTCACACTAAAAAAGACAAAAAATCACTACTGCTTTCCACTCCTCATGGGTTTGCCCGGGATACTCAAGGCAGCACATCGCTTTGTTTGCCCACTGGAGTGGTTTTCCACTCACGCGCTGCGCGTTCCTCACGACACTTGCGTCAGCAAACCCTTTTATTTACACCTTTATTTGTGCACCAAGCTCTGCAAATGCAAAGCCACCTTTCCGGCAGCTGCAAGAGAGCAGGCAAAGATCAACAAAAATAATAAATTTTATAGGCTCTATTTCTTTTCCTAGGGGAGAAGTTCATTTTTATGTAGCTATTTATTTTGTATGGCTAAATAGCAATTATTCTATTTTCTAAGACACAGATTTACTAAAAAGAGTGGATTTCTTTCACAATCATTGCAAGATTAACCAAAGTCCAGCTGTGTTGAATTGCTGATGCACAAAGTTAGGGTCTTTCTGAAAAATAATACAAAATATATTTCTGTTATTTAACTACTCAGAGACTGTGAAGCTTGCCAAGAGAGTTTTGACCACGGCACCAAGGCAGCAGTGGAGAGGTTGTCAGTGCTGGCTCCAGCACAAGAAGATAGTTTTGCCTTTTGCAGAAAGAACTGACCAACATCTTTTCACGTGATATTTGTTGCCCTACGCGTGGGTTCACACCAAGAAAATTCACATACAACTCCAGCTGCTGCGAGGTAGTTGCTCTATAAGAAATAGTAAATCAAGTAGGTGCTGAGACCTGGCAAGACTTTGCTGACACATTTCTGCTTTTACAAAGGCTTCCCAAGGTAGGGGCTTGGAGAAGGGCTTCTCCCTTCGAGCTGGCTCCGTTTTCCTCAGGAGCCATTTTGTATCTTTCTTGTACATAAAATATGAAATATTACAGGAACTAATTAAACCTTCTTAAATGGAAGAAATTAATAAATCCCTCCCTCTAATGATACTGAAGTGCACTTGTGAGTGACTGCACAGAGCAAACACACTCACTGCAGTTCCACAGGCATGAAAGGCCACTGCAGAGGCTGGCAGGGTGTGGGTTCATCAAAAACTGGGGTTTTTTTGTTTTTTATCTTATTAAATTAAATATTTTTTACCCAAATATTCCCATGTGTTCCCACCAACCACAGAGGTTCATCTCCTCTCCAGAGCTGCCTATCCCATCATCCCAATCAGCCAAGGTTTGGTGACTCCATCACTTGTGAATCGCAAGGGTGATGTGGCTCTGACTCCTGGGCTGAGGGGAACAGCACACTTTTTAGAGGGGAATATTTGCTGGGGTCTTTTTTCCCCACACAAGACAAAAATCTCCACACAATGGCTACCCATATGGAAGCAGGAAAGGGAGGTTAAGGACTAAGTCTGACACAATAGGTTAAACTCAGCCCCCATTCCCAGTAAATTATACAGTAAATCTCTTTCTTCTGTAAGGGCAAAATAGAATTGCTTACAGTTTGTCTTAAAAATGGGATTAATGCTTCAAATACAGAAAACCAACACAGAACATAGTACAGCTCTAAAAATTAAGCATCCAGATATAAAAGGAAATTTTAAATTAATTTTCCCACTGTGTTGTTTGTAAGAGCAATACACTTAAATGGCCACAACTCATTCAGTGACACCCAGAGGTACCGTGCAAGCGCTATGGAGCAATGCAAGTAATTCAAAGTTCTTTGATTAAATCTCACATAATTGCACATAACTGGAAAAAATCACAGCAAGTTGGCTTTGTATATTGTATTGCATAAATCAGAAGCCATTCCCACAAAATCTCTCCTTTCCAGCCTATTTTATCTAAGCAACATATAGCTGTTACAACAATTTTTGAGTGATTTTGATTCCCATTGTGGTATAATGAGTAATGAAGAAAGCACGTTTTTTATTCTGGTTTGCACTGATGTGTTTCTTCTTTGACTAAACCCTCGGTGAGTCAGTTCTGCCGCTTCGCAACCAAGAGTTCTCATGTTTCCTTCTACACAGGAAAAAAGAAAATAAGTCTTCAACTATCCTGTTCTCAGCTCAAACCAAAGGGAAGACCTTGGGAGCTCCTACAATTTGTGCTGCCCATCACAGTAAGACCCTAGGCCAAGGTGCTGTGCTAACCCAGCAAAGAGATAATATCATCTGGAGACAAAAGTGCCCCAAAACTGAGTTCTCTGCAGAGAAAAGGAGACCTTCAACATGAGCACAAGGAACGTTTCTCACTCTGTGCAGGGGAAGATGGGCTTGGCCAGAGTGACTGCCTTCAAAACTCCAAAGCCTGGCACAACAGCCTTCTGCAATCATCTTTTTCTGGCATTCCCAGAAAGGGTGACCACAAAAACTGCTTCTTGCACTGCAGAGAGAACTGGCCTCTTTCTGTGCTCAGCACCAGCTTTCCAGACTTACGTTTCTCTTTCCAGTAATGTGCAATGCTAACACTTTTTGCTATGTGGGGCCTAATATTTTCAGACCTGGAGACTTAATTACAATCTACTCTAATTGGCACATGGCACTGAAGTATAAATATTAATAATTAACAAAAAAAAAAAGCCCTGATTTAGATGGTAAGCTGAAGACTGAATCAATAAATCAACAGTAATCTTTTTCCTTAATCACAGCTGCTACTCCACCCTTTTTATTGATCTTTTTCCTTTTTTTTTTTTTTTTTTTATTTCACTGTAAATCTCCTGATTCTTGATTGAATTAGTTCAAAACAATTGCACACCTAGCCAGGAGAAGTAACAGTTTGGTTTTAAAACCCTTCTTACGGTAGCAGCTGCACAGTGAGTTGTATGATGTTGAGATCAGCCTTTCATTGTGCAGCTTCTCCTTCTCCTAGACCTCATCCCTGAGTCCACAATCCAGGGAATTGGTGGTCAGTCAAGGTTTGTTCTGACTAGGAAAGAAGTAACCATGCTACACCTGACCTCTCCTTCAGCCAGGATGATGTTTTCGTGCACATATTTAAAGAAACTTTCATTTAACTGTTCTGTCATCTGAAAACCAGTCAGAAATCCAAACCATGTATTTTCTTTAGGCATATCTGTTGATCAAATATTTTATTCCAATGCTCTCTACAGCATCATTATGGTACTTGCACATGTTCACCTCAAGTATAAATCTTCAGCATATCCTACCTGACTCTGCAGCAGCTTTCCTGGAAACAGCTTTATTGTGTTCTAGTAAACTTCACTTGTGTTATTTATCCTCCTTTAAAAAAGAAGTTACACTTCGCTGTACTCATTCCTAGCAAAGGCAAGTTTCTGCCTATCAGAAGACAAGTTTACTGCAAGGACTCTTGTAATAATACTGATAATGGGTAGAAATTACACATTTTTATAAGGGAGAAGACAAAGCACTTCATGTTTTATAATAGTTGTGCTGATATCATAGTTTCACCAAACTGTGCTTTCAGACAAAATTATAGCCTTCCCTCCCGAGTGACCTAACCTGTAACTATTTAGGATAGATATAATGGGGCAAACTGTCAACTACAAATCAAGAGATGCACTGGCTTCAATGGAGATTTTGCAATTGGCTTCCAAAGACTTGTAAAGTGACGCTCTACTCCCACATTTTCAGTAACGAAGTAAGTACTACTGAAAGAAAACTAATCAGGCTGGAAAAATCACCAAATAAAACTATAAAAACTGGCAAAAATGAAAAAAGAAAAAAAAGCCTTCAGGTTGCAAGCTGCAAAGGAGCTAGCATTTTAACAAAGACAATAATCACAAATATTACTGAACAAAGGAAAAGGAAACCAAAACATGCCAAGAAAGATAATCAAGAAATGTGCTTATAGGATGCCAGTCCAACTGATTAAAGATCTTCAGAAAGCAGGATATCCCACCTAGAGCCGTTAAGTCTTATCTGGATCCTTACACACCCACACCCCTGTCAGCAGCAGATCTGAGGATGGAGAAGAGGAGCCCATCCTTCTTCCTTATTACTTCTGCCCCTCCTTTAGTCCATGCTCACTGTAGCTGCTTCTCGCAGCCTGTTAAATGTTCATTACACATCCGTTGCTTAGGTTAAAGCAAGACAGAAGCTGCACCCAGTAACTTTTACTCCCCCGGGAAAGGAAGCAAGGGAAGAGATGCCAGGCCGGGTGTCTTTTTGGCAGCAACAGGTCCCTGAAGTGGGTGAGGTGTACAAATGATCCAACACGGCTCGGGAACACCGGGCAGCAGGTAACGGCAAACAAACAGCAGTGGCTGGTTAATGATGATCTGCAATAACGTCAGGGAGACTTGTTCCCCTGTAAGTAACCTGCCACGCCGGGGATACAAATTGTCTGGGGTTTGATGGCACCTACTGCAGAGAGCAGCGTTATCAATGTGCTCGCGTGCTCAGATAAATGGAGCACTATTTCCCTGCACTGCTGCTGTCACTTTCCCCGGTCCGTCAGCCCCTTTCTTAAACCGATTGCTATTTTTATTACACCCCTTAAAATATGAAGCGGGAGACTCCTTTTCCTGAAATACACTGGGCTAGATAGATGACGCCTTTTAAATAATATTCTTTTCTTGCTGGCCCTGATCCTTGCAGTGTTGTTGCTTACTTTGGAGGGGGAAACAAAATAAAAGTGGCAAGCCATATCTCTCCATTCCAAAGGGAGTGGTTTCCCAAGAAAAGCATAGTTTTGTTCCCTTGCTATTTCCTTTCAGCACTGCAGACAAGCAGGCAGCAGACCCGCTACTAAAACTGACCCCAGCAGCTACGAACCAACACTTAAAATAGACAGAAAATAGTTTGAGGGCAGCAGGTGGCATTTGGGGGGATGTTAATGGGATTTGTCACCTCTAAATTCTGGATTTGGTAGGAGAAAAGGAAAATTTTAAAGTCTAAAATTAGGTGCGATGCTCTTGAAAAGGAAAATAACTTCCAGCTTTATTTTAAAAACTGGAATTGTGCTTCCTGCTTCCATTGCTGCAGTTCTTCTGGAAAGGAAGTTGCCCGCAAGTAATGGATAAAATACAGAAAACCTTGTGGATTCAAAAAACACTCTCCTCGCCCTTCTGTAAAAATAAAATTCAGAGGCTGGTGGAGCACACTGGTTCCACTGTAGTAGATACAATGCCAAAGAGAGGGGGAAAAGCACTCCCTGATACAATAGGTCATTGTACTCCCAGATCTACCACATATGTTACTCCAAGGGCTCTCAACCTTAAACTTGGAAAGTCTAAGACACTGGAGCCATGATATATAAAGTAAGACCCAAGTTCCAAATATTTGATTTAGCAAAGTAAATATGGTTGTTTTTATTGGGTGCAACAAGCATTTTTCACAGAGTGAAGAATTATGGTAAACATCTGCTAATCATACTCACAAAAGAGGTCATTGTGTTTAAATCCAAGGTCATATTAATAGCTATATTTAATTAATAAAACCCTTACGCAAGTTTCCAACAACGTCTGCTTCCTGACACTCAAGGACCTATTCATTAATGGACCATTTATATTGGTTTTTCTTGATATTGCTGCTAAACTCTTACAAAGCTTTTAGGCCATACAACAGAGGCCTGACTTAGAAGTAAACTGCATCATGTTATACTATATGTCTCTAGGGTATTATACCATGTGGATGTAGTTTGTGAACACATGAGCTAACAAAAATACTGGAATATGTGATATTCCATGAAGGTGGTCTTGCACTTCCAGGTTCCTATGTCTTCTCCTATGCAATGGAATAGGCAAGGGCACCACATCTGCTTCTGAACAAGGCGATAATGTTCTTTGTTGAGTCATTCAGTGCCTAGGTGGAAGTCAGAGCTGCACCTCCACTTCATGAGACTTTTTCTGCTTCAGAACAATAAAAGAACAGAAATCCCAGCTTTTCAAGAAATGTTGGATTTCTTTCCTACTCCCAACCAGCCCCTGGTTAAGTCTGGAAGGAACAGTTTCTCAATGTGTTTACAAATTGCCCAGCCCTGGTGAATTATTGCCCAAAGTGAACCAAGTGTTTTCACAGTTCTAGTCCATTTTGCCTGTTAAGAAACAAGCTGTTGAAATGTTGTTGAGCTCAAACAGAAAAATGAAGCTGATTTTCGCTTACTCAGGTGTTAAACAGCGCAGCTTTTTCCAAATCTCAGGAGGTGCCCTGGATGAAACTGATACAAATGAGAAATGAATCAGATCTTAGAACTTCTAATGTTTGATTGTTTAAATTTAAGGAAATTGAGATCTATTGAAAAGTAGGTTTTCTTGCACACCCAGACTTTCTCATCTAACTGCAGTCATTGATGTTTATAGGTTTTTTCTGTGAAAGATAAATCTAGCTTGTTGCATGAAAAATCCTCGAATGCACTGATGTTTATTCACTGAATTTCCATATCCTTTACACTTGAAGTTATTTTCTCTTTTCCACAATGTATGTGAAAACCATGACATTTTCTATCTTCTACACAAGTTCCCCACACCATACTGCACCATCTCCATGTTATTATATATATTGCAGTAATGCCATTTCCAATTCATTACAAAACACTTTCATGTACCAGATGTCCCAGCTTTGGTAGGACCGAGTTATTTTCTGCCCAACAAGTCCTGAAGACAAAAATAGTTGTTCCTGTATCTTTGTACACAGCCAGGCCATTTCACCTGCTTGTGTCAAACTTCCACCCCAGCAGACATAGGTGCTTTGTCTTACCCTATTTTTAGACAACTTGCAACTGAAGACAACAACTGTGGAAGTCTGTGTTATGTACATAGCCACACCACTGGCTATTGAATCCTGGAATAAAGAAAGTTGAAAACGGGAAGTTCCGACAACTCAGTTCTCACATGGCCCTCCTATTTTTTATGGCTCCATGTCAAGCCAGGTGGATTCTCTTAACATCTCCTGCCCTTAAATCTATAGCCTAAACGTTTTCCAGAAGCCTGGATTTGTTCATGCATAATATAACCCTGGCACAGGAGCAACAAAAGCATCAAAAAATCACCCTACCCACAGCTTAGTTCCTATCGTAGTCTGCAGTCCCCCAAATCTCTTTTCAAAAGCAGAGAAAGAGTCAGAAGCTGTTGGGCAAGCTCATTGTAGTGATCCTCAGTGCCTTCTCATTATCCTGAGGACACATGGAGACCTTCTGACAAGCAGAAATGAACCAGAGGTATTTTGGGAGAGGTCCTTGACATGGGAAGCTGAGAAGGAGGGTGGCTGTAGAAGGGCAGAGCAGGGGGAGGGGAGCGTAAAGGTGAGAGTGAGACATTATCTGTTACCCTCCTGTGCAAACATACATGAGGCCAGCAGCTCTGGACACAGCCAGGGAACTACAGGCCCTCTGGATCAAAGCCCCCATGTTCAGTCCCACCCCAAGAATAAACCTCTACCAAGTTCAGGATTTAAGGAAGGACCACACCAGGCTGAACTAAATTTACAGTTGGTGATAGTACCTTTCAAGAGCATCAGTAAGTAGAGGGTAATAAATCTTAGTCTAAGTAATTCATTAGCCATTTTGGCATCACACACAAAGTGCATCACTTTGATCTGATGCATCTCAGTGCATTCTGCTATCAGCTGCACTGGCTGTGCTTTGTTGAGATGAAGGGCTTTTTAATCCAAATCAGAAAGTGATGCTTCTGCACTGATGCTCTAATTTAGGCGTTATAATTAACAGACTTACTGCTAATCAGATCTCATCATACCTCCCCTAAGGCCCCAAATGGAGGGAACAACAGAAGAAAGGACTAAAGGTGCCTCAAGACAGCATCTGAGTTTGTGTCTCTGATTTTGTGTGTTCAAACACATGCATTCACATGTGTGAAATTGGTGGGAAACATTATATTGTGGTTGAAGTAAACACAGAGAAACAGGAGGCCTGAGATCTGCTTCCACCTTTCCATCTCTTCGGGCAAATTCCACAGGACTTGATTTTTAAAGCTGGAAATAGTCAATAGCCTGCAGAAAAGTCCTGCTATCCCACACAGCTGACATTAAATTGCACTTGCCTCCTGCACAGATGGCCTCTAACCTCTGTTCAGAACACTGTTCCCACTGCAGAGCTGCAGAAAGCGAACTCTGCTCCCAGCACCACTGCACAGCCCAGTGTAGTCATCTGCAAAGTCAAGGCATTTGGGTCAAATCATGGGACTACCTAGCCCTGCTTCTTCGCATCCACACAATGCACAAGGGCAGACGTGGTGCCCACAAACAAGTAGGACAGTTTGCTCTGGGCTATGTTTGCACCATAAGAAAAGCAAAACAAGCTAGAAACCATTTTTACCAGGGGTCAAGACAGCCTTGAGCATACACTTCAGCTCCTCCCCAGCAGCCACACTGCCTTTGCCAAGCTCCAATCCCTGGGTCGGCAGCTGCCAGGGCAGCCGCGTCTGAGGGACGGCACATCCACCGAGGCAGCTGAGCCCACACAATTAACATTTCAACATTTGTGCAATTGCTGCATCACAAAACCTCAGCATTCATCATTCTGTCGTACCAGTTAACCCAAAGTAAGTTAGCCTGAAACATTTTGTGTAGGCTGCCTCCCTCCTGGCTGCCCGGGTCCCTCATGCCCGCTGAAGGATCATTCAGTTGAGACATTCAGTTCAGCACAGGATTTGCTTCTTCATAATCTCTGTACTCATTTCATGGAGGCCATCAAAGGTCACAGTGAGTCTTTGGCTTGGAAACCCCATTCCCTGTGTTAATGTGTAGGTACAGTCACACTCAGGGTGCTTTCAAAGCAGAGGAGCTCACAAATCATGGGCAGCACGCTCCTGCCCATGGTTACAGAAGGATTACCCAAGGTTCCTCCAGCCCTTGGCTCATGTCTGACGCCCATTTTCTTCATGCCTGTGGTCAGACCAAAGCCAGTGGTGAAGGCAGCACACAAGCTCACCGGCAGCTGAAGGTTTGCCACCAGCTTTCTGGAAAATGCGTAACCATCAGCACCAGGAGCTGGGCAGGGTCTGCTCAAGCACCTCAGCTCCAGCTGGCTCCCTGGGAATGCAAAAAGCACCACCCTTGTGCCCACATGCAGCCTTGCTGCTGCCCCATCCAAACACAGCTGGGGCATGGGGAGAAAAGGGTTCAGCCCAGAATGAGCTCTTCCCTCACCCTTGAAACAGCAGCTGGTCCCAGCCAGCCCTGACTCCGACCTGGATGAGCTGTGCCACACCAGCAGAGACAGAGTCCCTGCACAGGGCTCCCCACCCCAGCACCAGCATGGGAGCCATCAAACCTGAAACACCACTGGGCTTCCCTTAACCCTGCCCATGGACGTTCACACAGAGATACTATTTTCAAACGAGCATGTCCCATCCCTTGAAGCGTTCAACCCCACGGTGGATGGGGCTTGGAGAAACCTGATCACCTGGAAGGTGTCCCTGACCATGGCAGGGGGTTAGAACAAGTTGAGCTTCCAACTTAAACCATTCTGTGGTTTGATAATTCTAATTGTCCACTACGTAACTAGCAGGCTTTCCAGTCCCAACATGTGCTGCAACTTTAACTTCCCAAAAACAGAGTTAGAACTGGCCTAAGAAAACCAAAAGGACAGCACAGGAAAATGCCCAGTGCTCATACTGTAACATCTCTGAATGAGATATCCCTGAACAGGGATTCTCATCAGAGACCTATCCAGGTTTAAGGAGTTTATTCTTTATGCCAGTTTGTATTTTCTATGTAAATTCATGCAGCTGCCTTGAAAGGAACTGCAGGTTTCTGCTAAGCAAAACTTTCTTTGTGAGCCAGGGGTAAAATGCATGAACTCTCTCCTTAAGAATTAAATGTATGTATTTTTATTGCAGCATGAACAGTTTTTTTTGTAAAGGGAAAAAGAGCTCATAGAGCCAGGGAAGTGTTTATAAATATAACACTTATCCTTGTACAATATATATGTTTTGCTTTAATAAAAACAGAACCTGATCATTCAGTATCAAAAACCCAGCACAAAATTCATATGTTTTTCCCAAGACAGAAATTCTAACTCATTTTCCATGCTGTACCCTCAAGCTCTTGTTCACTGCAAACAGGACATTGTTTTCTTGGTCTTTCTTTTTAAACAGCACGAAAGAAAAAATAGCAGAGGGTGTCACTGCAAACACATCAACATGTACCATAAAAATGAAAACAACTGTGATTAACTCAGTTTAACTAAAGCTTCCAAGTTCCTTATCAGTACCTGGGACGTATCTGGAAGGCAGCCTTCCCACCCCAAAAGGAAGTGCCAGGGGTGTTCCCCACTCCCAAGGGTAGGCAAGGTTGGGTGGTTTGTCCTGTTGGGATTTAAATACGATGTGATCCTTATTCAGTGCTATAAAGTCTGCTCCGAGCATGCCAGTACATGTCAGCTTTGCCTTCACTCTGTAAGACAACAGCCGCCTCCATGCAGAGTTCAAAAATATTTGATGATTTAAGCCAGCTTGCTCCACTTAGGTTAGAACACAAAGCAGACTGCAGTGTTCAATATCAGAATCAGCATTTCCCCCCCCCCCCCCC
>VZTJ01002941.1:114981-130177 GCA_013397795.1 Orthonyx spaldingii | reverse complement strand
CCCCCCCACCCCACACTTGTGAATACATGTATTTAGATCAAATAGGCTTTTGGCATCATTTTTACATGCCTACATCCAAGCCCACTGGTACTAGAAATCCTCTCTTCAGTATCATCATCCGAGGATAAAGACACGAGACTTCCCATTCTCCAAGGACTGCCAGTCTCCTTAAACATAAATCTGCTATTGTGCAAGAGGCACAATCTCTTAGGATTTCTATCGCAAAAGAACAAGGAAAATAGCCCAATAACCGAGAAAATGGAGCAGTTTCACATATTGGCGTGTTAAAGCAATATAAAGCAATTATGTGGTTGGGTGAAGGTAAGGAAGGGAGCAAAGACAGAAGAAGTTAAGGGGGGGCTGGAAGTGAAGGAAAAGTCTGATTTGGGACTACAGCAGCTTCCTCAGAAATTGCAGACTAAACAGGGCCGCTTGGGACAGTTCAACAGCCACGATGTGATGGAGGCAACCCCACTGTGCTCCAGATCAACCCAGTTACCACAGATCCACAGAAACATCCAGCAGCATTTCTCACCAGGTGCCAACTGCGGTGGGGGGGGAAAGGAAAGCACTCAGTATTTTGAGAAGCACCACGAGTTTGATTTTGACCATGTCCAAAGATGTGAAAAAAACCTCCCATATTTTTCTCAACAATTAGGCAATTCACAGTGTATTTAATTTACAATTTTTTAAATTTTTTTTTTTTTGCAACCAGGAGTGTAATTTTGTCTTGCTAACCAGGCACCAAGTACCACTATCCCACAGGTATAATTTAATTATTTCCCTAAATGCCACGTGTAGGACAGCAGCATACACAGCATGTGTGAGGTGGTGGGTGGTCTTATTTCCAATGAAGTAATACTTAAACCACAATAAGGTGACTAATCAAACACAAAGTCCCACCTTTAACTCTGCTTCTAGAAGCTCAAAGGTTTAAGGTTTTCAAGGTGATGTGAACCAGAGGCCCCCACCAGTGGCAGATCTGGGGTAGCCCTGCTGATTTAGAGCTGCTGCTGGGCCTCTGGTGCAATGCTTTGGGGATATATCACATTTATTAACTGCTCAGTTATGAGCTACCAGCTCATAGCAGGCACTTTATATGTAAGAAAGTGATGAGAAACATTAAGGCAGGATTGAACTGGGGACGCAGTTCCCAGCTGGTTTATCATATTAGCAAATATCCTCATCGTTTCCTAAGAGGGGTTGGGAAACCATCCAGGGGAAATGCATTGCCCAGGGCCTGACTTCACAGAGAAAGGCAAAGTGACAGGGAAATATCATGCTCAAAAACCCCAAGGTGTTGCCACCCTGCCCGTGGGGCTCTGCTACAGCACTGCTGCTTCTGGAGGCTGGGGCATCACCGGGGAATGGGCCAGGCTGGAGGGAGAGGGCTCTGTGCCAGGAGCAGGTCTGCAGGCGTGTGGCAACAAGGCATTCAGAGGAACGAGCTTTAGGGCAGCTCTGATGTGTGAAATCACTCTTGCCTCTTCCTTCAGTTGCATGTAAAGGACTGCAATGAGCACGCTGGAGGGAGAAGAGGAAGACCCAGGAAAGAGGCACTGAAACTTCAGACAAAATAATGTCACAGGATTACCTCTGATAAAGTCCACAGATCTACACGAGTATTACGCGGAGCAGGATGTGCCCAAGTGCACTGGATATATGAGCAACAACAACAAGAAGTTTTCTTTCCCAGGATTAACTAAAGAGCACGATTTTCTCTCCTGTTTTCACTATGACTGTACACAAGCAAACCCTCCTGCAGAAATTACTTGTGTTTTAAAGGTTATTGCTAATCTGCAGAACAGCGTGTTTCCCTAGCAGAGTCATTAAAACGTGCATGGGTCAGGATGCTGAGGCTGCACTCATGGTTCTTTATAGTTACAATATTAGTAAAGTATTTACTAAATTGACTACCACCTACTTTAAGTTAAACTTGCTGACAGATAAACTGAGCATAACCTCTGGCATTTTCAGACGTTTTCTTATGAATAGATATATTTTGCACGTTTTCGCATGCTAGGCCCTTTCTAAAATGCTGATTTGATCTCTGACATCAAGGCTTACTCACCCCCTTCAAGGTACAAAAGAAAGGTAACAGTAAGCTTGCATGTGGGGGAATGAGACTTCAATATATAGAAAGCACAAAACTTACTCTTTTCAGTTTATTTTAGATTCAAAAGCTGTAAAAGAACACTAAAAATTCAGCACTATTTCTGCATTGGTTAAAAAACGCAGCTGAGGAGAGATTTAAAAAGGGGAGATATAAAAAGAATATTATTTGCATAGTCATAAATCATTATAAAACAATTATTCTGCAGCAAAAAAGCACTCGTTTCACAAGGGCAATCCAGCTTCAAGAGAGTGCACTATCTGTTAGCATCCTATTCTCAAAACAGACATCTCTGGACAGATTTGTTACAGTTTTGTAGATGCTAATGTGTAAACAGATTGTAAAATTATTTTTGGGCCTGTAATAGGATTTAATGTGTTTAAGAGGTAGTCTTATACCTCTTTAACAAAGAGGCTTACAATATGGTAAGAATGTATCACAAAAAATATAATGCTTTTAAACAGATAAATCCTCTTGGCAAAGGCTGTAATCTTTCAAACTTAATTGGTGAACTCATTAACGAACAACTGCCACTACAAGAAGAAAGACTATTGTCAGCGACTTATCGGGCAATGAGATAACAAACTTAATTATATTGTTTTCAGTGCATTTACATTTGCTTCCTTTAGGACACTAGATTTTCTAAACATTATTTCCTTGGCTGTATACAATTTTTTTATCCCCTAAGAGAAAAGCAAACCTATCTACAACAAATAGGCAAAGAAAAAATAAAAAAAAAAAAAACAAAACCAGAATACACCACAGCTTTGAAGTAAATACAACAGAGTCCTAAAAATTCTGTCTTTATTATCTACTTGTAAAAAGTTATAAGCCTGTAAAGTAGTTAATTTATGAGCCATGTTAATCATTTGTTCCCATTTGATCTGAGGTTAGCAAACACGGTTTCCTGGAATGTAGGAGGATAATTTGCAGGTCCAGCTTGGCTCCGGAGGGGGCACTAACTAATTTGACACCATAACATGACATTGATGGCAGACACACACTAATGACTGCACTGCTCGATGCTCCTGTCAGTCTGTCGCTGCTCTGAAAGGAGAGTTTCTTCTTACTGCCAAAAAAAAGTGCGAGTGGCCCTACTAATTATTCAGACATGCACTATAATGAGAATCTTAGTGCTCCCTCCCAACATACGAACCTCTCACTAAAGCTCCCATTTGTCTGATACGGTGGCTGATTAGAATTTGTTTCTTGAATAGTAAAACCATGGCTTAAAATAAAGCAGAAAGGATAAACAGCCTTTTATTCTGCATAAAACTCAGAAAGTGGCCATTTTGGTTTCAAGCTGGTTTTTTTGTCATTTATTTAAACCAGAAGAATAGAAAACTGGATTAATTTTTAACAGTACTCCTCGAACAACATATAGATCTTCATGGAGTTTTACTGTCTGGATCACTCAGGACATAAATTCTGTGGACAAAGGGAGGCTCTGAAGGTATTTTCTTTCTCCTAGGAGAAAGAAATTTTCTAGAACCGAAACTTGTACTAGACAAATGACAGGTTAAGAAGAAAAGTGTCTCTTTTGCCTAGATTATATTGTTAGAACTGATTCCTCACTACAAACTATGAAAGTTCCATAAGGACTTTACATATCTCTGAACAATCTGGATATAAAAACATAAAGAGTAAGAAAAGCTGAAGGGTGCTTTTCGGAATTTATTCCTCGCTTTGGGTCCTGATCTAGCACAGCCACAGAGTGTTCTATGACTGCATATCTATACCATATTTACAGTTCTATACTTTTGTAGTGCCTCTGCAGAATGAAGAGACCAATGGACAGACCGGCGCATGTCGTGTGTTAAACACACAGACTGAAGATACGTTACTACCCTGTAAAAGAGCCTGAATTTCTAAGGATAACACTTTGCTCTTTCTGAAAAGCAAACCCTTCTAAGAGCGTTTCAAGTGGGCCACCCAAACCCTAGCACACGCTACTGACTCATTTAGAAAAACGTTATAAACTCGAAAGTGTTACACACAAAGGTGAGGGCGACACACGCTTCACCACCAGCCCAGGACAGTTTGAAAGCCATTACCAGCTAATGGCTCTCTAGTGGTCTCCAGGAATTCAATCAGTGGTCTCCCTTCACATGCCATATCTACATTGAAAAAGCCACAATTCTATTAGGAACATATTGGGCAATCTGTGGTTGAGGGGGATCCCTGGCACAGAGCTGAACAGCTCAGGCCTGAACCCCAGCCAGGGCTCTACAACCCCCACCTGTGCCCTCCTGGCTGCTCACTTCTGACTGGCACTGAGATCTGTATTTAGGAGGGGTTTATGTGCACGGAGTCTGACATCTACAGTTCTCTCATTATGGTTCATCACCCTTTTTGACAGGGCAGGAATAGCAAAGGAGCTGCTGTGCAGCACCAGAGCCAAGTGCCCAACATTTCTGTATGCTCAGCACCAGGGTCCCTTTGCAGAGCACCACGGATCCATCCCCCAGCAGCACATGCCATCTTTAGAAACTGTGACACAGCCAAGCACTGGGCACTTCACTGGTGGCCCCAAATACTCCAAAAAATTAACGTTCCAATAACTTCTACCAACAGCAGCACCACAAATCTATCGGAGCGGCACAACTTCCGAGATGAAAGCAAAAGTACACGTCTGGAGAGCCAAGCCAGTGTAACGTAAATACTGGGTACACGCTGTTACATGTCATTTTGCAGCGCAACATGCGAAGGGCACATGAATCATTAGCAAGAGAACAACCCTGGCACCTACCCCAGAAATACCTCACTCAGCACTCAGCAGGAAAGAAAAGATCAGAAAAAGAGATCCCAGAATCCTAAAGGGAGGCCCAGTTTCTGCAGAAAGATACACTTAGCAGTGTTCATCTCTTTGGAAAATAGAGGTACTGTATCCAAGATACAGCACCGCTAACATTTTCCACATGGCTGGGGATGGATTGGTGAGTGGCCTTCTCCTAAACAATAGCATCTCTATGTGTCAGCTGTCGGAAAAATGAGGACATGATGCATTTTGCTCTCTGTTCTCATAAACCCCCAATATTAATTCAGACAGAGGAGAAGAAAGTAATCAAGTTTATTTCGAACCAGATTATGCCACATTCAGCCACGCTGTGTGGACACACCACAGTAGCCTCCTCGCCCAGCATGCCAGAGTGTGAAGAACAATCCTTTTATATCCACAGCATGACTTGGCCAACTCTAAAACGCAACAACTAAAAACTCCAACGTCCTTCTGTCAGTTTAACTGCTAATTTGCAATGGAATCGGTTACACTTCCCGTTTAAGGCAAGTTCTCCCTGAGCACTGGCTAAGAAATCTTGGGCAAGAGGAAGTAGCAACCACCAAAGAATTAAAAAAAAAAAAAACAACCAAACTCTCACCCACAACTTCGGAGATGGAGGCAGGAGCTCTCCTGCTGCCCCCCAGCTCTGCACTGGAGGGTGGCAGCAGCCCTGCAATCTCAGGGTGTCCCATTGCAGATGGCTGGGGTTCACCCAAGGCCAGAGAGAAACTGTGGTGAGGGTAGCAGGCCAACCTGGGCAGCCAGGAGCAACAGCAAGGCAGTTCCTTCCTTTCCCTGACATCTCTGCCTCTAAGGATGACTCAGAGGTAGGTGAGGCACAAAGGATGTCATTCCCCAGGATAGCATTGACAGAGAAAAGGTTCATCCTCTGTCAGGATGAGGAGCAGCTCTTTAGATAGAGATTTAGATCACAAACTTCCTGATCCTGATGACCTGGCAAGGTTTCCACAAGAGATGGCTGGATCACTACAAAAGCAGTGCCATGGCAGGGACGGCCCAGGGCGATGCCAGCCCCGAGCAGCAGGTTCTGGTGTGGCTAAGAACCCAAAGGATGGGTTCCATGGTCACCAAGGGATGGACCAAGGCATCTCCAAGTGATGATTGTGATGTCACCTACCCTGACTGCTCATACCTGGGCACTGAGTGTTCCCCAGCCAGCCTGCGCACAGACTCCAGCTGAGCAGGACGCAAGGTGTGGAGTGCCAGGCTTTGGAGCTGGCAGTGAGCTGAGAGCTGATTCAGTCATTCACTCCAGAGCCACTGAAGGACATTCCCCGGCCATGCCAGGTTCAGGCAGCCGGGGCTTGAGGAAGGCGCGCTCACAGCAGCAGAGGTGAGCTGGACAGGGACACCTCACCCTGGGGAGCTGGGAGGGTTTCCTTCCTGAGAGACCTGGGTATCTCTTCCTCACCTCCCTGGGCCCATCAGTGACCACTGTGTCTCTTGCCCTTCCCCAGCATGGAAGGCACTGCTGCAGAAGCAGCCAGGGCAAGAGGCTCATCATCCCAAGCTCCCCCCAGCCCACCGCAGCACAGGGGCAGCACCGACACAGAGGTGGAGGACCACTGTCCCATCTGTCTGGGCAGCTGCAGGGAGCCCAGCTTTGTGATGCCATGCCTGCACTGCTTCTGCTATGCCTGCATCCTGCAGTGGGCTGACAACAAAACCCAGTGCCCCTTGTGCAAGGGGAAGATGACCTCCATCCTGCACTCAGTGCAGGGTGGTGATGATTTTGAGGAGCCTGTCATCATTCCACCCATGACACCACCAGTTGTCCTCCCAGCAAGAAGAGCTCACAGAGAACCAGATGCTCCCGACCTTCATCGCCCTGGAGCGCATCAACAGTGGGTGACAGCAGGAGATGTCCAGCATCTTGTGGGCGGCTTCCAGCTCCCAAACTGGATGAGCTGCTTCTCCTCCAACCCAGCAATCCAACAGACCCTGCACTCCTGGGTCTGTCAGAGCTTGGAGATGCTGTTTGAAACAGCGACATCCAGGGCCCAGCAGGCACATATCCCCGAGCAGCAGCGTCACCCGCAGGACCATCACCTGCCACGCCAGCGGGACACCCGTGGTGCCACAGGGCAGGAGGACAGCTCCTCATCTCTTACCCCTGGTCCAGCAAGATCCAGTGTGGATGAGATGCCCAGCACCTCATCTAGTGCCACTGGTGGGGGTCCAAGGACACACCCCTCTGCTTCTGCTGCCATCCGTGTGGAACAACAAGAGTCCCAGGAGGAACCAGACAGGCTGTGCCCAGGTCCCTCTAATTCTGTCAGGGGCAGTGATCCTTCACCTGGGGGACCACGGCAACCACGAAAAAGGAGGGCCAGCAGCCCTAAAGGCTCTCCAGCTCACAGGAGGCCACGTCACTGAGGCTGGAGGGTGCCTCCATAAATCAGTTTCAGTTCCTGCCAAGGAGCATTATTGGAATCACAGAATATGCTGATCCATCACAACCACTGAGCCTAACTCCTGGCGCTCTGGAGAAGATCCCAAGAATCCCACCATGTGCCTGACAGCATTGTTTAAATGCTTCTTGAACTCAGACAGGCTCAGTGCTATGACCTGTTCCAGTGATCAACCACCCTCTGGGTTAAAAACATTTTTCCTGATATCCAGCTATCCCCAATAGCTTCACACCATTTCTCTGAGTCCTGCTACTGGTCACAAGAATGAAGAGGTCAGTACCTGCCCCTTTGCTTCTCCTCATAAGGATGTTGAAGATCACAGTGAAGTCTTGCCCCAGTCTCCTCAAGGCTGAATAATAGTTATATATAGTTATGTAGATATACAGATAGATTGATAGATAGTTATAGTTACATAGTAACATATTCACACAGTTTTCAAAATAAATGAATTTGTCTTCCAAAAACTGGTAGTCAGAGTCTTTTCTAGGTGCATGTAATGCTTATGAAAGTAAACAACAGCACTTGCCACCGCTTTTCATCCTTCTTTCACCACTGGACAAAAGACACCAAACATATTTAAACAAAGACACAAAATATCAATATACATGAGGGTTTCCCCTCCCTGAGAGAACCCCTTTGCTCTTTATTTTTCCCAGAGCTATGTAGTGCACCAAGCAGCCTCTGCCATAACCTTTGAGGACACTAAGTAGATCCCCAAAAATGCAAAATAAGGAGGATCTAAAGCAATAGTATTTATCTGCAAAGCAACCTGCTAACTGAGTTTTATGGGTTGATCTCTACTCAAAACTGCACTTCAAAGCAGCCTTTCCCCCACATCCCTTTTCTGCTATGGTAAGACAAGACAAGGACCTGCATCACTCAGCTCCTGGTCCCTGTGGCTACCACTGCGGCACGTGCTCTCTGCACATTAAAGCACTAACTGGTTTCACTCATTTGTTGCGGAGTTTCACCAGAAATGCCATTTAGGTAGCTATCAGATAGGAAAGCAGAACCAAAATGTATTATTTTTCTTCCTCTGTGTACTACTGTTGGTCACACGGGGGAAGTGCTCCTTCCAGCACAGCCTCGACTGGGCACAAATCTGTTCATGGATTCACTCAAAAGACCAGCTTCAGGCTAGGAATAAAACACCAGATAAAATAAAACCAGAGGATTTTATTTAAAATCAGAGAAGGGACATGCATGGTGTTGGGGGACACAGAGCAGTCACTGCCATACTCCAAAGCCAACACTGGCTGAGGTTAGTGAGGCTCCTGCCTTCACATACATCAGGGGTTATTTTAAAAGAGAAAGAGACAGGTTTGTGGTGATGTTGCCCTTGGGCTTCTGGGATTTTGTTTGTTTGTTTTTTAAAATAATTTAGCAAGTTATGCCTCTATGTAACATAGGAAGGTGATTTGATGTGGTAATTACCTATTACATTTGACAAGGTAATTAATGTAGCAAAATACCACTGTACAATGTGTAAATGTAGTTTGCCATCATTAAAACATGTGTCTACTTAGCAAAGCCGTTCTGCTCATAAAAAGAAGAAAGGGATGGAAACTTCTCAGTGGTGCATATTCTGTTATCTGAAAAGTATAGAGACTGACCTTCAACTTACGCTCCTGCTCAAATAGCAGCACCAGAGAACTCTAAAAACTAATAAAATTGGCAGCATCTTCCAGGAGCAGTAGAGAACTCTGTAGATCTCTTTAACACCTCAGCTAGAAATGCCTGAGACTTTGATGTCAACGTTTGGTTACAGCTCAAGAACAAAATATCCTTGAAAACCGTTTTCTTTTCAAAAATTCCCCTCTAATGTGTCAGGTATATCGACCTGCAATGAAGGGTTGCAGTGCTCTTGGAAAATGAAAACCAACAGCATCACTGAGATGCTCAGAAATTTTCAATCATTTTCAATGCTCTGATGACTTTGTCTCTACATGAAGCCATCTGAGCATGCAATGACGTACAGGAGAAGTCAAAGGCGCATTTACAAAGCTAAAGACAACCTAACAGGAACAAAGTAAATATTGTAAATATTATTAGCATTAAACAGCAAAAAATACTCCCAAGTACAGAATATATTCAGATCATGTACTTGGGTCTAGAGAAACTAAAAATACATTCTTGACTGAAATGCCCAAAACCAAAAAAAAACCTTCACTGGTTACACCCAAACCTTCCCTGAGTTATCAAGCAGCAGGATTAGCACCTGCTTCCAGCTTGGATTCCTTATACTGCTGTTTTCACATTAGAATGCCTTAAATAGTTTATGGTTTGAAATAGTCCTGAAGACAATGTACATCTGTTTGCACAGACAGGCTAACAAAGAATGAGAAAACAACACAAGCACCCACATATCAAACACAAGTGATTTAGAAGCAAAGGTATCCAATCTGTGATGCCATATTTAAGAGTTTCCTATCCCTATTTTAGGGACAGTATCCTTAGTAACCTTTTAAGAAGAAAAAATACACTCTTTTCTGAAATCATTGCCAAAGGAACCCTTGCAAACACGGCAAGGACCTGCTGGCTGAAGGTATTTTTAAGTAGCTCTGCCTCTGCACTAGAGGTATTTCCATGGCAGTAACCACTACATACACCAGGAAAACTTTTAAATCCTCCCAAACAAAAATGAAGGCTTTCATGATGACTACCAAGGAGCATCCAAGCTAATCAAATCTCCTCCCACCCTTAATTCACAGAAATTTGGGAAAGTACTTTCAGAGGAAGAAGGCCCCTGAAGAAGCCCTTAGGAGAACATTAATTAACCACATGCAACCCGCTTCATCTCGCTCCTCTGCTACAGGGGACAAGGCTCACATTAGGACATACACACTCCTGAGAGACTGGGTTAAAAATAATCCACAAGGATGTTTTTCCAGCAGTTTCCTTACCCATTTCACAAGAGAATACTTGCTTAGGGTATACTTAGGGTATGCTCCTGGGTGCAGCTTGTGACAGAGACAGACCTCCCCGCCCAGCAAACAATGGGTGGCACCGTGGGTTTCATTAATGTGACCAAACCACATCCAGGGTGCCCCCCCTCGCCCTCGTGCACCTTCCTCAGCCTCCCCACATCCAGGATGCCAGCGAGACGCCTGCCAGGAGAAACATGATCCTAGCTCTTTTCACACCCAAGCGTGAAGCAGCAGATGGGAGAAAAACCTCTCCTTTCTACAGGTTCTTCTATTACTAATAGTTTTGATTTTATTATGTGGAGGTGAGAAACAAAACCAGACATTTGACTGCACTGGGGAAAAAAAAAGAAAAGAAAAAGAGTTCTTTCTGTGGGGGACGCACACTTGAATGATTCAACAGGCTACAAACTCTTGAACAGAACAACTGCCAACCTCTTAGAGAGGGAAAGCCATCCAGGTGCAGCAGCCCTGGAGACAGGAGCACAACTAAGGGCTGAGACTGGCTGAGTTAAAAAGTTAAAAGACCCTTCCCAGTTGATATTTCTGTTGTGAGAGAAAGAAACACCCAATAACTGCAGAACACCTGTAAAATCACCATGCTGGGGAACCTGAGCTCCCCACAACTGCCCTACACAAACACACTGGTCACTTGGAGTAATCTGAAGTCCACGTTGCTGGGGATAATGTCAGTATCTTTGGTCCAGATGCATTTTGACTGGTGGTGCAAGAGCCTCAAGAACATCATGAGTTTGTTGTATGGTGAATTCAAAATGGCTTGAAGGTGGCAAGTTGGAAAAGCAACTGTCTTAGCAAGATTTGGAAAAAATTAATTAAATCATGTTCACTTAATAGAGTAAGGAAGAAATTAATACTTTAGAGTGGCTGCAACTTTATCTAAAAGTTCATATGCACTCACATAGACCTATAAATTAACACTATTGTCTCATTATTGAAATACTGAACTCTTAATTCTCTTTCTCACAAACCCTGTTTTGTATACACAAGGAAGCAGTGCTACCATTTGCACTCTCTCCTTTTTTTACATATTTTTACCCACTGCTTAAGACAAAAAAAAAAACCAAAAAAACAAAAAACCAAACCACCCTGAAAATGCCAC
Organism: Orthonyx spaldingii; assembly: GCA_013397795.1. Lineage (NCBI taxonomy): Eukaryota > Metazoa > Chordata > Aves > Passeriformes > Orthonychidae > Orthonyx > Orthonyx spaldingii. Next base: position 118,809 of record VZTJ01002941.1, on the reverse strand, counting down.
CACACTTGAATCTATCACCAACACTTTAAGGGTCACGCAGGACAATCCCGGAAAGCCACTGAGAAGTTCACAGAGCTCCACAACACTTCATATTTTACAGAAGGAGTCTCTCATATAATGAACAGAGATGAAAACAAAAGTCATTCCTTACATTTTTTTCATAAGGGTAAAAAAGCTTCACACATATAATTAAGTTACACATGGAGAGATGTTTTTCTTCCATACTTTAATTATTCATCAGGTTTAGCATTGTTTTACTGTATGAAATGTTTGATATACAGAAAAGCTTATTCTTTCAGAAGTTTAATTTCAGCCTCTGTTCAATTATATTCTTCCTAGCAGTAGCTAAAGAGAGCCTTGCAAATGTTGTTTTCAGGCACTGAGAAAATTCAGTCTTGCACCTCTCCCCTTTGCTCCCCTCCTGAGCCTTAACTATGTTGTTTTCTTACAATTAATTATTTAGGTGGTTCCAGTAACAATATATTATTACTGCTGTACAGTCACACAGACATGAGCTGAGCAGTGATACAATTCATCGCTGTTTGTTTGATGTAGGACTTGTACTGTGTGAGAAAAGAAATTTTCCTTCAACTTAAAACTTGCTTAAACTTAGCGATTCAGCATTTCAGCGTTATTTTTTTAGGACGTAACCAGCAATAAACGACTGCTATAAATATGTTCTCCCTATATTTGTGCACTGCGTAAATATACTTTAATAGTGGTAATTGAAATTTGAATAGGATGCCAACACCTCAGGCAGACTGACGCGACATTTAATTTATACAATTAAACATGAGGGTGGGGAAGCACTAAACAAACAATGTTTGTTACTTGTATGTTTCACATGAGACCTGCTTTCTCAGTTTATCTGTCCTGGGTTGGGTTTGGCAGGGTAGCATCTCATGGAGCAGAGAATTAGTCCCTGGCAGGCTCTGGCACCAGCAGAATGGAGAGATGCTTGCCATGAGCGGGCACCCACCCACCCACCCAGGCATGGGGACCTAGATGGCCAGATGGAGCTCAGGAGGGAGAATCATCCCTTCATGGATTCACAGCACGAACCCAACAACAAAAACCCATTTTAGACTGTGCAAGTTCAACCACCAGCTCACCAAGTTCAAGGTGGTGCTTCAGTTCCCTCCATCCCAAGCCCCAGGGTCAGACTCTGTACAAGTTCTGTTCCTAAAGACTCAAAAAGTACCCTCCTGCCCACATAAATCATGGAATTAAATGTGGAAGAAGCCAGGTATCTAGTAAGTCACCTACACATAAAATATAACTGAATTGGGGAAGCAATCACAGCGTTCTTTAAGTAATTTTTTCTACTGCAACACACACCAGCAAAGTACAAAGTCAGCCCCAACTTTTCTGGCAGAGGGGGCAGAGAGGGAGACGTTACAGCCGAGCAGATTCAGATTCTCTCATCCCACCAGGAACATCCCCTCTTTAAATAAACTGTTCCTGGTAATCTGTTTAGTCAATGCTTTGTGTTTCTGTCTGCACGCTGATTCATCAGAGCACACCAAAGGATCTCTGCCATATGATAAATACAGAATGCAGAGTGAATAGTGCCCAACAAGAGTGGCTGTCATTACTGAACTCACAACTATTGCTAAAGGAAACGTGGCCAAAAAAAAAGGCAAGAAAGGAGGAAAAAAGTCTGTTTTCTACATTGTCATGGGTGGAATTCCACCCTTCATATGTGAGTGCAGAGAACTCAGTCAAAGTAAGACAGAGGGCATGTGTGCACACACATGTGCACACCAGTGCAAATGCACATATTAGCAATATGGGATTGTTTTAATGCATGTCAAATCACTCAGTAAGGAGTTTTTCTCTTTCTGAATCTGCACTCTATGGCCCATCAGCATTACGTCGGCTTTTAATATAACCGGGATTACAAATCAGGTGTCTCCCTGGGTAGTACTGTGACTCTGGAAAAAGCAGGTGTTATTTCCAAGCACGCATATGGGCAACCATTACAATATGAAATATGCACATGGTGATGGGCAAGGTGGAACGGGAGGGGAATATAATAATCTGAGACAAAACAGGGGCAGAGCCCATGGAACCCAGTTCATACGAACGAGACGAGTTGAGCAAACTCCAGGCTTGCCTTGAAAGGCACCAGTGAGCAAACCAGCCTTTAGGTATGAATAGTGAAAACAGACAGGTTTTATCAATGCCAAAAGCAAAACTTGCGTGACCTTTGCAGGAAGGAGGATTTTGATGCAGGGCTCTTGCAGGACCAGATACGATCTGCAGGTTTGAAGAGATGCTGTGGCCGCACACACTGACTGTGCTGTGTTCCCGTGTGACTTATTCCGGTTTATAAGGGCTTTCGCAGATGTTAAAACTCAGCCATCTCGCAAACCCAATCCCACCGAATCACAATGCTCCACAGAAAGCACTCTCAAAGCCAGAAGGATCTCCTGCCTCTCCAAGAGGGCCCTTCTTGAAGGGTACACATCACCCCTCTCTCTCTGTCATGGGCTGGAGAACCACACCCTCACAGTAAACAAAAACCAGCAGTTTCCATCCATTTGAAGGACCCTTGCTCCCTCTCCAGAGCACGTTGCCACCTCATTATCGAGCAAGTTAATAACACAGCTGACCTCATGGAATCAGCATCATCAGCGAGATTCATCGACAGGCAATCAACTCAAATCAATTAAACAGAATGAAAATGAAACATATCAACTTTAGCCATTATTTTACCACAAAGCACCTTTAATCCACCATTTTAATTCTACCTCCAGTTGTGCCTTAAATATATATCCACAGCACATTACTTTTTCTTAGGATTATTTTTGTCTTTGTATCTTTCCCGAAAAATGACCCCTCATCTTGTTTAATCCTTATCATATAAATACATTCAGTTTTATTACCAATAACTACACTCTAATCCTGTCTGGATAATTTATCAATGTTTCCAGGCTTCAAAAACATAAAAAGGTATCATCTCATTTTTCACTATTAGCATCATATTTAAAAGACATTTTATATTTGATTTTAAAAGCCGATTGACCTGCTTACTTAAAAGAAACTTGAGATTTTTTTCCTTTTACTTTCTTTGCTATAAACGAAAGTAACCGTATCCATAGGCTAGTGTTGCGTTATTAATTTAAAACACCAATAATCTCCCAAAAAAGATAATGAAAGACAGTGTTTTACCTTCAAACACACATGCTGCAGGACTGAGCCTGCGTTCCAGCAACTTTCTTCAGCTACAATAGAGCAAAAAGCTCCCCATGAACACAGAGCAACCAAACTTGAGAAATAGCGTGAAGTTTATTAAACTAGAAGGTAACTGTTGACACATACTTGCTTTCAAGGGGTCCTTGGCAAGAAAGTGGCAGCAGTTACAACAAATTAACAGCGCACAATAAAAGCGCCATAAACATGCAGCATACATAATAAATCCAATCAAGTCTACAAGTCGCACAGATAAAAATGACAAATAGCCACTGTCTGGGAAAATAAAAAAAAAAATACACATTTCTCAAACACTGCTGTTCATCATTGCAACATGTTTTTGCCCCTAAATCTAAAATACAAATTAAGTGATTTTAATATGAACAGCATTGTACATAATATATTTACTTTCCAGCCTCTCCTCTCCTTCCCCCTCCCTTCTTTTCCAGCTTGCGAAACCAGGGAAACTCCTTCAGCAAAGCCTTCTTTGGGCTCATTTGCTTTTTAAAGATCTGTTCTGTGTTCCCAGTGTTTATACAGATGTGAGCTGAGTGATGCTCAGCAAAACACAACGAGCATCCCTGAACTGACAGAACACAAATACCACCGCACTTGCAGCGGCTGTTACTCCAT